>PVJC01019545.1:0-30082 GCA_004026665.1 Murina feae
ACACACACACACACACACACACACACTTTTTTTTCTTATTTTTTTTCTTTTTTATCCTCACCTGAGAAGTACATGGTTAGAGAGAAGGAGGGAGAGTGGAAGAGAAGAGGGAGGGAGAGACCATATTCATATCTTGCAGTTGTCCCAATAATATCCTTATAAGGAGAAGAATCCAGATCCAAAGCTGCATTCAGCTGTCAGGTCTCTTTGACTTGGAACATTTCCTTAGTTTTTCATTGAGTTTCATGACCTTTACATTACATTTGACTACCCTCAACACTTTTTTGGTAAATAACAGCTTTTTATTTTTTTTCGTAATATAATTCACACACCATACAAGTTTACCATTTCAAATGCTTAATTCAGTGTTTTTTAGTACAGTCACAGAGTTATGTGACCATCACCTCCATCAATTTTAGAATATCTTGTATCACTCCAAAGGAAACTCTGTAGTCCTTAGCAGTTTCTTCCATTTCTTTCACCACCTATCCGTAGGCAATGGCTAATCTACTTTGTTTCTGTAACTGATTGGCTCCTATATAAGAATTTCTGGGTCCTAAGAAAAATAAAAGCTGTACATGGAATCCTTGTTAAAAATTCATCATCTCTAATTTCAACTGGTATTGCAATATTAGTCTGGTAATTTTTACGTGCTTCTAGTCATCACTTTTTAAACAGGTGTTAAACTTTCAAACAGATATTCAACTTTCAAACAGATATTCTATTTATTATTATTATTATTATTATTATTATTATTATTATTATTTAACTAGAGGCCCAATGCATGAAATTCATGCAAGGGCCTTGGCTGGGGCCCACTGCCACCGTGACCAGGGGCCTCTGCAGCCTCTGCTGTGGCCCCCACCTGCTGTGGCTTTGTCCAGAAGAACATCCGGTCTAATTAGCATATTATGCTTTTATTGTTATAGATATTTATTGCTGAAAGTATTGCAAATGTCCCTGTTTTTTTCCCATTGACCCCCTCCATCCTATCCCACTCCCCATGCCTGGGCCTTTCCTACATTATTGTCTGTGTCCATGGGTTATGCATATATGCATATAAGTTCTCTGGTTAATCTCTCTTCACCCCCCTTCCCTTGACTGTTCCTAAACATTCAGTTTGTTCATATTTAACAACTAGGGGCCCAGTGCATGAACTCGTGCACCTTGAAAGGAACTGTGGGCCTGGAGGCTATGGTGGACACAGGGGTGGGTCTCAACCAGCAACCCTGTCTGCCAGTAGCCCCGCTCTCACCACTGCCACCACTCCCACACACTGACAGCACTGGCCCAGCTTGCACCTACTGACGGCATGGAGCGATTGGGGCCAATGCCAGCAGTGGTTGTGAGTGGCGCCAGCACCATGAGCAGGTATGAGCAGCAGCTGCTGCCCTGATCACCCCTTAGGAGCAGGGGGAGGTGGAGAAGCCCTCAGGGGCGATTGGGCCCAGCAGCTGCTGCTCACACTGGCTGACGGCACTGAGTCATTGGGACCAGCACTGGGAGGTGGCAGCGGGTGTGGGCGGTGGCTCCTATGCTGGCTGTCGGTACAAGCAGGGCTGGTGCGAGTGCAAGCGGGGCCAGAACCGCAGCAGGTGTGAGCACCAGCTGGGACCATGGAGTGAGGGAGCAAAGAATTTGAAGTAACCACCAGAGGCTTGTCTCAATGCCAGTGATTGGCGCCCTCACTCACCTGCTCCACCATCCTGCTGCCGCCGATGCCTGCCATGTTCCACATGCACCCCCTCATGGTCAGCAATGTCATAGCGACCTGTTTGGTTGTTAGGTTGTTCCACCGTTTGGTCTATTTGCATATTAGGGTTTTATATATATACTAGAGGCCCAGTGCTCAAAAATTTGTGCACTCAGAAGGGTCCCTCAGCCTGGCCTGTGCCCTCTTGCAGTTTGGGACACCTCGGGGGATGTCCACCTGCTGGCTAAGACCTGCTCCCGGGTGATCGGGTCTAAGCTGGCAGTCAGACAGCCCTCCAGCAGCCTGGGAGCCCTCAGGGGATGTCCACTTGTCAGCAGGGAGCAGGCCTAAGCTGCAGTCAGACATCCTTAGCGCTGCTGAGGAGGCAGGAGAGGCTCCCCCACCACCGCTGTGCTGGCAGCCGTCACCCTGGCTTGTGAATGAGCAGAGCTCCCCCTGTGGGAGTGTACTGACCACCAGGGGAAAGCTCCTGCATTGCGTATATGCCCCCTGGTGGTCAGTGTGTGTCATAGTGACCAGTCATTCCTAGTTGTTCTGCTGTTAGGGTCAATTTGCATATTACTCTTTTTTTATATAGGATAGAGGCCTGGCGCACGGGTGGGGGCTTTGCCCTGAAAGGTGTCCCGGATCAGGGTGGGGGCCCTGCTGGGATGCCTGGCCAGCCTGGGTCAGGGGCTGAGGGCTGTTTGTAGGCTGGCCACAGTCCCTTCAGGGTAGGGGTCCCTGCTGGGGTGCCTCACCAGCCTCGGTGAGGGGCTGATGGCTGTTTGCAGGCTGGCCATAGCCCCTTCAGCATAGGGATCCCCGCTGGGGTGCCTGGCTAGCCTGAGTGAGGAGCTGAGGGATGTTTGTAGGCTGGCCACAGCCCTTTCAGTGTAAGGGGGGCCTGCTGGGGTGCCTCACCAGCCTGTGTGAGGGGCTGATGGCTGTTTTCAGGCTGGCCACAGCCCCTTCAGGGTGGGATTCCCTACTGTGGTGCCTGGCCAGCCTGGTGAGGGGCTGAGGGCCGTTTTCAGGCTGACCACATCCCCTTCAGGGTAGGGGGCCTGCTGGGGTGCCTGGCCAGTCTGGGTGAGTGGCAGATGGCTGCTTGTAGGCTGGCCAAGTCCCCCAGCGGGGACCTTCACCCCATGAGGGTGTGGCCATCCTGGGTGTGGGGCTTATAGCTGTTTGCAGACTGGCCACCACTCCCAGTGACCCAAGCTCCCAGTGAGTCTGGCTGGAAGCAGGTATCTGGGATTTATTTATCTTCTATAACTGAAACTTTGTTGCTTTGAGAGGAGGCCACAGCTGGCCAGGGAAGGCAGGAAGCTTGGCTTCCTCCATCGCCGGGGCAACCAAGCCTCCTGTTTGCTCCAACTCCATAGCTGCCAGATGCCATCTTCGTTGGGTTAATTTGCGTATAGTCACTCTGATTGGCTGGTTGGCATGGCTTGGGGCATAGCAAGGTGCAGTCAGAGGTGCAGTCAATTTGCATGTTTCTCTTTTATTAGATTAGATAGATATGCTTTCTAACCTATAGCAGATGAACTTGGTTCCTACTATACTAAGACAGTTGAGGCCAACAGGTGGTAAACTTGCTTAGAATTACCTTGACTTCAGTGAGAGAACTAGCATCGGTTCCCATGCTTTTCTGCTAACTTTTGTTTCAGAAGACAACGTGGCCTCTTCCATGCTGGACTTTTGTCTCTACCTGTGTTTTGGATCTTATTCTTTCCACGTCCTCAAGTTACTTATTTAATCAATTATTTCTTCTATTTTCAACTACTTTTTCTTACTGTCTTTCTCCTTTCAGCCTATAACTCCCACTGAACGTATGAATGAACGAGTTAAATAAGTTAAACTAAACCAAAATATATATGCGCTTAATTCCTTCTCGCTGCTAGGAGCCCTCTTTCTTTTTCACTTTCCCAGCATTTTGAAACAGTAATCTAGGTTAGTCGTTACCATTTTCTTTATTATTTTTTCTTTTTCACTCGCAGTTGACATACATATTATATTAGTTCAGGTGTACATCTCAATAATGTGATATTTATATAACTTATGAACTGATCACTCAACCCTTTTCTTACTTAAGATTCATTCCTACTGAATTCCCTGCTTATCTTAAATTAATTCATCCCCTCACTATTTTAGTTTTTTTAAAAATATATTTTTATAATTTTATTATTATTTTTTATTGTTAAAGTATTACAAATAGTAATACATATGTCTCCTTTTTTTCTTCCCATCAACCTCCCACCCCAGTGTATTGCGTCCATTGGTTATGCTTACATGCATGCATACAAGTCCTTAGGTTGGTCTCTTACCCCCTCTCCCCCAAGCTGTCCCTGCCTCCCTGCTGTAGTTTGACAGTCTGTTCGATGCTTCTTTGCTTCTGTATCTATTTTTGTTCATCAGTTTATAATGTTATTTATATTCCACACATGAGATCATGTGGTATTTATCTTTCACTGACTGGCTTATTTCACTTAGCATAATGCTCTCCAATTCCATCCATGCTGTTGCAAATGGTAAGAATTCCTTATTTTTTATAGCAGCATAGTATTCCATTGTGTAGATGTACCAGTTTTCTAATCCAGTCATCTGCTGATGGGCACTTAGGCTGTTTGCAAATCTTAGCTATTGTAAATTGTGCTGCTATGAACATAAGGGTGCATATATCATTTCTTATTTTGGTGTTTCTGTTTTTTTGGGTTATATTCCTAGAATTGGTATTATTAGGTCAAATGGGAGTTCCATTAATTTTTTGACAAAATGCCATACTATTTTCCACAGTGGTTGCGTCAGTCTGCATTCCCACCAGCAGTGCACAAGGGTCCCTTTTTCTCCACATCCTCTTCAGCACTTATAGTTTGTTGATTTGTTGATGATAGCCATTCTGACAGGTGTGAGATGGTACCTCATTGTTGTTCCGATTTGCATCTCTCAAATAATTAGTGACTTTGAGCATGTTTTCATATGTCTCTTGGCTTTCTGTATGTCCTCTTTCCAAAAGTGTCTATTTAGGTCCTTTTCCAATTTTTGATTTGATTGTTTATCTTTCTTTTGTTAAGTTTTATGAATTCCCTGTAAATTTTGGAGATTAAACCCTTATTGGAGATAACATTGGCAAATATGTTCTCCCATGCAGTGGGCTCTCTTGTTGGTTTGTTGATGGTTTCTTTTGCTGTGCAGAAGCTTTTTATTTTGATGTAGTCCCATTTGTTTATTTTCTCCTTAGTTTGCATTGCCCTAGGAGCTATATCAGTAATGATATTGCTATGACAGATGTCTGCTATATTAATGTCTATGGCTTCTTCTAAGATTTTTATGGTTTCCCATCTTATGTTTAAGTCCTTTATCCATTTTGAGTTTATATTTCTGTATGGTGTAAAGTGGTGGTCTAGTTTCATTTTTTTGCAAGTATCTGCCCAATTTTCCCAACACCATTTATTGAAGACTGTCTTGATTCCATTGTATGCTCTTGCCTCCTTTGTCAAATTTTGAGCATAATGGTTTGTGTCAATTTCTGCATTCTTTGTTGTGTTCCACTGGTCTATACTAGTACGTCTGTTCTTGTGCAGGTACCAGGCAGTAGTGAGAACAGTGGCTTTGTAGTATAGTTTGATATCTGTCTGGTATTGTGATCCCTCCAACATGGTTCATCTTTCTCAAGATTGCTGCAGCTATTTGGGGTCTTTTTTTTATTCCAAATGAATTTTTGGAGAGTTTATTCTAGGTCTTTGAAGTATGCCATTGGTATTTTAATGGGGATTGCATTGAATTTATAGATTGTTTTGGATAGCATGGCCATTTTAATGATATTGATTCTATCATTCCATGCACATAGTATATTCTTTAATTTGTTCATGTCTTCCTCTATCTCTTTTCAGCATCCTGAAATTTTCTGAATACAGGTCCTTTATCTCCTTGGTTACATTTATTCCCAAGCATCTTAATTTTTTTGTTACAATGGCAAATGGGATTGCTTTTTCAGTTTCTCTTTCTGTGAGGTCATTGTTGGTCTATAGAAAAGTCACAGACTTCTGGCTATTAATTTCGTATCCTGCTACATTGCCAAATTCATTTATTAAGTCTAGTAGTTTTTTGATGGAGTCTTTGGGGTTTTCTATGTACAATATCATGCCATCTACAAATAAGGACTGTTTTACTTCTTTTCATATTTGGATACCTTTTATTTCTTCTTTTTGTCTGATCACAGTGGCTAGTACTTCCATTACTATGTTGAACAGGAGTGGTGAGAGTGGGCATCCCTGTCTTGTTCTTTTTCTTAAGGGAAATGGTTTTAGTTTTTGCCCATTGAGTATGATATTGGTTGTGGGTTTGTGGCTTTTATTATGTTGAGTTTATGATATGTGGCTTTTATTATGTTGAGTTATGATACTTATATTCCCACCTTGCCAAGAGTTTTTATTAAGAAAGAGTATTGGATTTTTGTCAAATGTTTTTTTTCTGCATCAATGGATATGGTTATATGTTTTTTATTTCTCACTTTGTTTATGTGGTATATCACATTTATTGATTTGTGGACATTGTACCATCCTTACATCCCAGGATAAATTCCACCTGGTCATGATATATGATCTTTCTAATATAATGCTGGATTTGATTTGCTAGAATTTTGTTGAGAATTTTGGCATCTGTGTTCATGAAGGATACTGGCCTGTAATTCTCTTTCTTTGTATTGTCTTTATCTGCTTTTGGGATTAGGGTAATGCTAGCATCATAGAAAGAGCTTGGGAGTCTTCCTTCCTCTTGAATTTTTTGAAATAGTCTGTGGAGGATAGGTTTTATTTCTTCTTTGAATGTTTGATAAAATTCTGCTGTGAAACTTTCTGGTCTAGGGCTTTTGTTTGTTAGAAGCCTTTTGATTACTGCTTTCATTTCCTCCATAGTTATTGGCATATTCAGATTTTTTGATTCCTTCTATTTGATTTTTGGAAGGTCATATTTTTCTAGGAATATGTCCATTTCTTCTAGGTTGACCAGTTTGTTGTAATTGAGTTGCTCATAGTATTTTTTTTTTTTTTTATGATTCTCCATATTTCTATGGGGTCTGTTATTATTTCACCTCTTTTATTTCTGATTTTGTTTATTTGGGTCCTCTCTCTTTACTTCTTGGTGGGACTGGCTAGAGGTTCACCAGTCTTGTTTATCTTTTCAAAGAACCAGCTCTTGGTTTCATTGATCTTTTGTATTATTTTTTGGTTTCTATGTCATTTATTTCCACTCTGGTCTTTATTTGTTTTTTTTTCCTTCTGCTCACTCTGGGCTTTTCTTATTGCTCTCTTTCTAATTCTTTAAGTTACAGAGTTAGATGGTTTATTACTAGTTTTTCTTGTTTTTTTGAAGTAGGCCTGTAATGCTATAAACTTCCCTCTCAGGACTGCTTTCACTGTGTCCCATAGATTTTGGGTTGTTTTTATTGTCATTTGTTTCCAAGATATTTTTTATTTCTTCTATTTTAGTCTTTGTGTTAGTTGTTATCTTTGTAGTCATTGACATTGTTGGCTACTTCTTCCTCTTTGAACTTTTTGTTATCCTGGCTTTGATCACATTCTTTAAGGAAACCACATGGATTCTCTTAATAAAACTGAACCTAATGCTTCCAGTGGTTCCAGGTAGACACATCTCCAGTAAGGTAGGTTTGTTTGGGACTGCAGATCCTACATTCTCTGACATTTATTTTTGTCAGTTTCCCAACAGTTATTATTATTGCTTAACTGTAGTAGGCTAAGTGGTCAGAGGCAGAGCTGGATTTGAGTGTGTTCTCACAAGTCTTTCCTTATCTCCTAGAAGGCACTAAGGCAAAGGAATATTTTAATGAGATTTGCCTTTGCATTTTTAGTAAAGTTTTTTTTTAAGGTTATTTTTTTGGGTCTCAGTTGTGGTCATTGCAGCATTGATGTATAATGAAAATTAGAGATAACATAAAGGCCCATTAATGAGACGAGATTAATGTTTATTATAGTATGAGATCTGGGAGCTAGTAAAATGAATGAAGTAGGCCTATATACTGATGATATATAGAAATCAAATCAAGGACAGGTCTACTTGATATGTCATCTATCTATGTCTCATAACAAAAAATAGGAGAAGAAAAAAACTATAGAATATTAGAGGCTTGGTACACGAAATTCATGCACTTGGGGGAGGGAAGGGTGGGGGTTCCTAAACCCAGCCTGCACCCTCTTGCAGTCCAGGATCGCTTGGGGAATGTCTATCTGACTACTTAGGCCCAGGGGGAGAGGGACTAAGCCACCAGTAGTGTATCCTTAGCACTGCCAGTGAGATGGGAGAGGCTCCCAGCACCGCTGCTGCGCTCGCCAGCCATGAACCTGGCTTCTGGCTGAGCTTCACTCCCCTTGTGGGAGCACACTGACCACCAGGGGGCAGCCCCTGTGTTGAGCATCTGCCCCCTGGTGGTCAGTGCGTGTCATAGCGACTGGTTGAATGGTTGAACACTTAGCATATTAGGCTTTTATTATATAGGATAATTATACTAGAGTCCCAGTGCATGAAATTTGTGCAAGAGTAGGCCTTCCTTCTCCCAGCTGTCGGCACCGTCTTCCCTCCAGCACCCGGGATCTGGGCTTCCCTCCGGCTGCTGGCAGGCACCTAGGACCCGGGCTTCCCTCACAGCTAAGGCTTCGTCTGGAAGGACATCTGGTCTAATTAGCATATTGTGCTTTTATTATTATAGATTAGACCTCTTTATGCACAGTTTTGCTTTCTGCAGTTTCAGTTGCTTGTGGTTAAACACTGAACATTAAATAGAAATTTTTAGAAATAAACAACTCTTAAGTTGTAAATTGTGTGGGGCTTGAATAAATCTAATGCCGTCCTGTGCTGTTCTACTTTGTGCCCTCGGGGATGTGAATCACCCCTTTGTCCATAGTATTCATGCTGTATATGCCACCCACCCTCTAGCCACTTATTATTGGTTACTGTTGTTAATCTCTTACTGTGCCTAATTTATAATTCAAACTTTATTATAGGTATATGTGTATAGGAAAAGACAATATATATGGAATTTGTTACTATCTTTGATTTCAGGTACCCATTGGGAGTGGTCTTGGAACATATATCTCATGGATAAAGGGGGGCTACTATATAAAGTATGAGGCAAATGTAGGACAAATCAAGGACAGGTGTATTCATATGAAAAGTAATACAATAATTAATAAATAATAATACAATAATTAAATCTTTTATCTGCCCTGTATATAAATGTTTAACACTTGGAAATGTCTTGGTATCTGCTCATCAGATAATTATGAGTGATTCATCTGAGGAGTGGAAATAGAGCATGGAGAATATTGTGGGTTACTTTATTTCTGCTTTATATTTCTGTTTTGTTTGAATCTGTTCAGTGAACAAATTTCTTTTGTAGTAAAACAGTGAACTGGATATCACTTACGATCTAAGTTAACTTTCATATTCCGTTAACTTCTTGGACTGCAGTCTTTGCTTTTTCCATTTTCAGTCTAAACTCCAGCGATTCTAAATCTGTCTCCCAAGTGGGCCTCTTCTAATCTAATCCTGCTTATCCTCAAAAAGCATTCCTGGGTCACTCAGTCAGATTTTATTACCTTTCCTCTGTGATCTCCTGATGCCCTGGGAAATCTTTCTTAGTCACTCATGTCTAGGGCAGGAGCTGTTGTTATTTGACTTTGTAGTCCATGGGCTTGAGTACAGTACCCAGCACAGGATAGAAATTCATTAAAAGGGGTTTCAGTGTTAAACTAATAAAACAGAGAATTTTGGGTCGATCTTCTTAATATCAACATGTCCTTTTGTGTAGGTTGTCATTTGTTGTCATTGTTTTTGAAGCTCTGTGTGAAGAGACATGTTTTAATTAAACTTTAGTGTATATCTCAGGGCTTTTTGAGTTTATGTTGATAAGCTCTTCTAACAACTCCAGGAAGTTTATTTAAATGTAGTACGATTTCTTTAGTTGTCATTAAAGGACATGAGGGCGATACTTTCATATTTCATTGTAACAAAATCTCAATATAGAATATTTTTTTATAATACTGTCAAATGCATTAATTAAAGAAAACCTGTATTCATGGGTTTAGAAAACATGTAACATTGACTCAAGCGGAAGGATAAACAAGCTGATATTTCTCTTTGGGTAAGCTTCTTGTCTAACAGTTTGTTTTCTTTCCAGGTTCAACAGATAGATCGTGTAGTAGAAGTTGTGGAAGAAACAATTAAAGGTAATTCTTGAAAGAAAGATAAGCAGAGCTGCATCTTGTATGTAAAAATGTCTGATGGAGGTTAACCTAGACGGGGTATAGAGACGGTGGACGCACAACAAGCCCCGTTCCTCTCAGCTTGTCCCAAGAAGGCGGGCCAGTCACCATCTTCCATGGTTTCCATCTTCTTAGCTATTTCTTTATAGTTTACTATTCTCTTCTTAGACTTATTATAAAAAAGAGTCATCCAACATAGCAGTCTCCTATTCCTTCATCGCAGGTGTTGCAATAATTTTGAGACTTTAAAGCATCCGAGGTATATATTTATAAAAATACTACTTGGTTAATATTTATTGAGCATATTTGTGAAAATTTTTGTTTTAGATTAAAATTTTGTCCCTGACTGTTTCATGCATTGACTGATCCCATATAAGAGGCATATATTTGATTAGCTTATAAGGGAGTTAGTTCATAGTTCTTTCATTTTCTTTTTTGAATTTATTGGGGTGACATTGGTTAATAAAATTATATAGGCTTCAAGTGTATAATTCTATAATACATCATCTGTATATCGTATTGTATATTCACCACCCCAAGCCAAGTCTCCTTAAATCTCTGTTTATCTCCCTTTTATCCTTTTCTTTTCCTCCAACTCCCTTTTCCTCTGGTAATCACCATACTGTTGTCTATATCTATGTATTATTATTATTATTATTTTTGCTTTTGCTTAATCCCTTCACCCCTTTCACCTAGCATCCCTCCCCACTCCTCTCTGGTAGCTGTCAGCCTGTTTTCTGCCTATGGGTCTGTTTCTCTTTTGTTGTTACTTTGTATGTGACATCGTGTATATTTGCCTTTACTCTAACTGGATTATTTCACTTAGTATAATAATCTCCAGGTCCATCCATTCTTTTGCAAAGGGTAAGATTTTCTTCTTTTTTTTTTATGGCAGAGCAGTATTCTATGTGCAACAGCTCTTTTATTTAGTCATCTACTTATGGGCACTTGGGCTACTTCAGAATCTTGGCCATTGTAAATAACGCTACAACATAGGGAAGCATTTATTCCTTCAAATTAGTGTTTTGGTTTCCTAAAGTGTAATTTTTGTAGTTTCACTAGAAAATGGAATTATTCTTTGCTTATTTCATCAGCCATTGTTCTTTGAAACAGATTTTTATTTGTGTCACTGAGAAATAAGCCATTCCTAATTCTGTAGTTTAATTCATAAATATTTGTAGCTTCTTTTTTCTCGGTTAGATTAGCACAAATTAAACTAGTAATATGATATTGAAATATTAAGTTAAATGAATTGAAGGTCTCACTTAAATTTTTAGTATTTTTTTTAATGAGAAATTTATTTAAAAAAACTCAACAACCTAATATATTACTTTCCTCAAATTGAAATTTTTTAAAACCATATTTTTTTCTGCTGGCATTTATCTGCTGCCTTCCACATGCTGTGAATATTGCTTATTAATTTTGAATCGTTGATTTATTAAGAGATTGATAACCACAGAATATGAGAATGAGGCTATAACTTAATCTTTTCTTGAAATTCCAAAATAAAATATCATGATCACATATTTTTAAAAAGCAGTGAAAATTTGAATGTTTTCTTTAAACTGTACCTCAGCTCTTTCTTGGAGAATTCAGAAGTACTATCATATATTGAGCACTGAGAGTGTCACAGGCACTGTGCTAAGCACTTCATATGCATTAAATCATTTCATCTTCACAGAAGTCCTGTGAAGTGAGGTGGGTATAAATATCATTCTCATTTTTTCAGATGAAGAATGTGAGACACAGGCCACAGGCTGGTAAGTGGCAGGGTTAGGATTTGAATCAGTTCTGGCTCTATGGTTCTGTGATGTCTCTGCTCTCTCCCAACTGAGAGGCACAGCTTTATGCTTGATCGGCTTGTTAAAGGAGGCTTCGGGGTATGTGAGCATTTTGTTGCCTTATTTATCCTGTGTTTGAGTACCAGACACATACTGTCCACTCACTAATTTGTTAAAGGAGTTAATAGTAATGAAGGTAACACAGGAGAAAGTATAGGCAGTGACTTTTTAGATCCAACACTCACGGCATGATCCATGAAACCAATAATTGATAAGCTAGACTTCATTAAAATTAAAACTGCTATTCAAAAGATACTGTTAAGAGAATGAGAAGACAAGCCACACACTATGAGAAATATATTTGGAAAAGACATATCAGATAAAGTATTCTTACCCAAAATATTCAAGAACTCTTAATGTTCAATAACAAAATAAACAACCTGATTTTTAAAATGGACCAACAACCGGAATAGAAACTTCACAAAAGTACATATACAAATGGCAAATAAGCATATGAAAAGATGGTAACCATATGTCATTAGTCAGTTGTAAATTAAAACAACAATGAGCTACCACTGCCCACATATTAGAACGGCCAAAATCTGAAACACTGACAACACCAAATGCTGACGAGAATATGGGGCAACAGGGACTCTCATTCATCGCTTTTAGGAATATAAAACATTTGGCACTTTCTTACAAAACTAAACATACTCTTTCCATGTGATCCAACAGATATACTCCTTGGTATTTATCTAAAGAAATTGAAAACTTATGTCCATGCAGAAACCTGCACACAGATCTTTATAGCAATTTTATTCAGATTATAACAAATATACCTCTCTGGTGGGGGATGTTGATAATGGGAGGGCTGTGTGTGGGCACTGGAGGGAAATGGGTATATGGGAACTCTTATTTTCTGCTCAGTTTTGTTATAAACCTAAAGCTGCTCTAGAAAATAGTCTGTAAAAAACAATGAATAGTAAATAACATTGTGCTCAGGAGGCTGCCACATGGCTTGCAGAGATATAATTTCTATAGGAAATCATAGAAGGTAAAGGTAAACTATGTTTTTTAATACAGCAGTTCTGACACCAAATGTATACATTTTCTACACTAAGCAATTCTGACACTAGCTACCCAGAGTTAGGGCAGATGTCATAGGCTAAGGCCTCCGTCTTACAAGACTGCCCATACCTTCAGTGGGGAATCACAAGTCCAGACTGTCACTTATACTTCTGACAGACCATTATAAATCAGGTTTCTATAACCGCCCTCCTTAGATTTGGTAATTTTCTAGAACAGCTCAGAGAACTAGGAAAGCCCTTTTCTTACTATTACTGGTTTATTATAAAAGAGACAAGTGAGGAACATCCAAATGAAGAAATGCATAGGCAGGGTGTGTGGAAAGGAATATAAAGCTTCAATGCTCTCTGGGTGCACCAACCTCCCAGCACCCCAATGCTTTTACCAACCTGGAAGCTCTCCTACCCCCATCATTTGTGTTTTTTTTCTGGAAGCTACATTACATAGACATGATTGACTAAATATTGCCCATTGGTGTTTGGGCTTAATGTCCAGCCCCTCTCCTCTCTCTGGAGGTAGGATCTGTGTGGCTAAAAGTTCCAAGCTCCTAAGCATATGATTGGCTCCTATGGTCACCACACCCATCCTTCAAGAATGTCCTCATTAGCATAAGCTCAGATATGGTTAAGCTAATTAGCATAAATAACAGAAAGGGGCTTATTATGAATAACAAAAAATGCTCTAGTCGCTCCTTTCACTCAGGAAATTAGGAGTTTTAGGAACTCCATCATGAGTGAAGACCATACATATATTATTCTATCACAATATCACAGAAGGCTTCTGATATCCATGTTTGGGATAATTAGAGATGGCTTCTCACTGAGGAGTTTGGGCTTGAGTGGATTTATTGGAAAGATTGCATTTGATTTACTTGTAAGAATCAACAGCAAGAGTTGAGTTGAAGATGAAATTGATGGGGATGTTCATTGGCAGGTGTGGTTTGAGGGTAGGAAGGCTGATGAATTCTTAGTAATGCAACGAAAGAATTTTTAGATATGAAAGAAATAATTTTGTAGGCGTCCTTAGTTTTCAGATGAGGAAGCTGAGGTAGGCAGAGATTAGATGACTCATCTGAAATCTACAGCTAATAGAGAATGAGGCCTCTCTGTGAACTTCTGTTCTTTACTTTCTATTTCTGTTGCCAATACTTCATGTAGACAGCACAAGTTAGTGATATAATGTTGCTTTTAGCATTTAACCAGTAGTTTGTGTCCGTCAGCATGTTACTTTTCTGAGGCTCAATTTTCTGTTTAAAATGGAGAGGATTTAATGGGTAATAGTTTTGAGTTACCCAGAACACAACTCATATTAATGTTTATTTCTTCCTTTCTCGTTAATACCTAGACTGCTGGAATAACCTGACTGACCTCTGTTACCAATTACTCTGTTTTCAATCGGGCTGTAAATACTATTATCCTTAAATTATTTACTCTCCTTCATCTGTGTCTGTAGTGGTTGCCTGTTACCCACTAAATTATAGGAGACTTCTTAGTGTGATTTTAATGATCTTCTACCCCATTCTGCCATCTTTACCATCCCTCTCACCCATTAATTTTATACAAATACCTTTTGCTCTGATCAACTATTTATTTGTTGTCTTTTCTCTGTTATTTGCAGTTTGCCTCACATTCATCTTAGGGTCCTGGATAGGGTCTATTTGCCCCTCCAGATTAGTTCCCCACCCTTCTCCACCTGTGGCGTGTCCCTGGAGGCTGACCTGTGTGACTGCATCAGTAGATCCTTGCTGTTTGGCATCTAGATGGATTTAGTCCATTGGAGGCTGGACCTGTGACTAGCACAGGAGATAGGAGTATGTCTTACCTGCCCACCTCTCCCTCCTGCTCATCCTCTATTGGTTGCTTCTCTCACCTGAAGGCCACAGCCTCTGTCAAGTGGCTCCCTCTATTCATCTGTTTACCAGGTTCCTGTAACTATTTCCTTCCTTTGATTTTGCAGGCATAGGATTAGGAACAACTCCCCATTGTTGCTCACCTTAGAGTATCACATTGTCTCTTGTTGGTTTTGCTAACCTTGCCAAACGTTAGTCAATAGTTCCTTTATTAAAATCTCTTCAATTATGCAGTGTGCCATCTGCTTTCCTGGGACCCTGATTGATAAATGCTCCATGGAGAAGCAAGATTCTGCCCAGAAGGGCCAGATGGAATACAGCCTGACAAGAGGATTTTGCCATAATTCTCTTGTTTCCACATTTGATTCCTGTTGGGCTCTTTTCATATTTCTTCCTTGAAGGGGGTTTCAACAGACAGCCTCTGCCACAGCCTGTTTGCATTCTTTTTATCGCTGTCCTTATGCTATACCAAGTAATGTTTTTAAAAATGTATTAATAAGATACACTGATGCTGAAAGCATTTAAATCTTATAATTAACATAAAACTGTGCAAAGCATATTCCATTTGCATCTGTCTTAGTTGGAACAAAATGGGAAATTTCAAGTTACATTAAATGAAACCTCATTATTTTAATAGTGGCCTGAAAATTTCATTTTGTAGCATTTGCTTTGGGAGAGGCCAGATTATATGGATTTAGGATTTTCTCGGTAACATCTTGAAAATGCAAGAAGATATATAACTAAATCTAAGGGAATAAATGCAATGTTTAAAGGATTTAAATTTATTTCTTTTAAAAATACTCATATGGACCTTAGTCTCCATTTATGAGGTCATTAATACTTTTCTGCATGAAAGCTCTGATGGGAATATAAATCTGCACTTCTTCTGATATGCATACATGACATCCTCAAAACAAGAAAAAACTTAAATCCTTTGTAAAAGGTAATCTAACTGTATAACTTAAGACAAATAAATGCAAGTAAATATTGCCTATTGAAATTAGAAAAATGTTTTTACTAGTAAGTCATATGTATTCTCTAGTCAATCTCTAATAAAAGAAGCCTCTATTGTTATTAATATGTTTGCTACTATTTTAATCAGTCTAATTCCAAATGCCTCCAGTGTTGGTAATTCAAGACTTTCCCAATATGGTACAATCTGCAAGTTTAATTGATTTTCTGTTTTCTCCAGCTTCTCGGTAATTGATGCAGTCTTGGATTAGACTTATCTAAATTCCCAGGGTACTTCACCAAATAGCTCTTTTTAAAATTTTATTTAACACATTAATCTTCACTTTGTCAGATTTTGTGCTTTTCATTTGACGTTAATTCAGAGCATGAAGTCTTCTTAAATAGAGACTGGAAGGCAGAAACAAATAAAGCTTGGCTTTGTCGGTGTTAATCATGAGGAACTGCCCTATAGAGTCCAGTGGAGACTGATGTGGGGATGTTTGCCCAGTGTAATGGATAACGGAATGGAGCATTTTATATCTGCCGCAGTTCTGTACTACAACAGCACACTGGCTTTGTCAGTATGTTTTCAATAAACATAATATTTTCAGAAATGAGAATGGATAAATTTCTTTATACCCTAACAGTAAAGTTCTACCATAGGGCTTTAAACTTGATTTTCACATCGCTTTATTCTGTATCTTGGTTTGGAATGATGACTGGAAAGGATTGTCTGTTAGAGAAACCATCATGTCATCTCTTGTCAGCATTTTTATGACACATAACTTCATTAGCCAAATTGTCAGTTCTGTTTCCAGCCACATGGACACTGAGCAGCAACAGTTTTATGAGTATTTTTAATTGTGGTCAATGATCACCATGTTTACTGTGGTTTTTTTTTTTTTTTTTTTTTTTTAACTATTTAAGTAACTTTAAGTTTGTGTAATATTTTTCAGCCATTAAAGTTTTAAAAACTCAAATGAATGCTTAAGTTTGCCCCTTAGTGGATTCTGCTGCTTTATGGTGGCTTCAGAATGTTTTATGTTTTGGTTTGTCTTATATTTAAATGCACTGCTTTAACATGTTCATCACTTCTATTTCCTTTTCTATTTGACTATGCCTTTTCTTATGGTCTGAAACCACCTTTATTATTAGTGGGATTTATTTATATGAAGACTTTAACTTTTCATTAACTTTTGATTTCTTTATTCTGGGGTGGGGAGGGTGCATAATGTTGAACAGTTTCTAAGGTTGATGATCTTATTGTTGTTTTCACATAACACACAGTAATAATGGTTCATTGGATTTGATTGTTGAAAACAGGAAAGGAAATTACTTTAAGCTTGAACCTCTCAGGCTTCCCATGACCCAGCCCTGCTGTTAGTGGTCCACTGATCTATCTGGTAAAGTAGCCCCATCCTTCCTTGTTTAAATATTAACAAGGACTTGCCTCCTGAGAAATTTGGCTTCCATGTTAACTCTTGCAACTCCTGATAGTGCACGAAGGTGAGACTACAAGTATTGCTGAATTCTCTAAAAGCATATTACTGTAGTCTAGGCCTTTGTGCAAACCATTAATGTAAAGTGGTTTATAAAGTTTGATTATCCTGATTTTAAAGTTTATATATTAATCGTCTTCACCAGGTGTTTGGTATTCTCGGATATAATAATTCTGAGTCTCAAGGTTCTAATTACTATTTACACTAATAGGAGTTATTTAGTAAAAAAAGCCAAATAGATAAATTAATCCTGTTTTTTTGAGTCTCCCATAGAAAACACAAAAATTAATGTAAATAAAAAATTTTTAACGTATTTATAAATAGAAATTTTTTGTCCTATGATGTTCTTTCTTTATTATGACTAACTTTAAGAGATTGGCATGTGGTATACTACTTTTATGCTCTGTGTGCATATCATGTGTTTTTGTGTCTGTTTTGGAAAAGCTTTAGTCTTCATTGAAAGAAGCTACTGTGTTTGTTTAGTAAAATTCAGTGAGAAAAATTGGAGCTAAAACTTAGAGAAAAGAATATTAGAAGCTTCATTACATTTTTCAAATAGAAAACTAGGTTGTAGGTAAATTGTGGTATTTTCTGTTTTGGATTGACTGTTCCTAACACACAGTAAGGTGTGTTATATTGGTAATTCTCCTTTAGTACTTTATAGTTGGATTCCCTAAAAATAGGAATATAAAGTGGAAACGAGGTCATCTTACAGGAACAACATCCAAAACTTCAATAGCAAAACCCCTCAAAACAGAAAAGTTATCATCATCCTTGAAACATTGACTTAAAGATATTTTGTTGTCAGCAAAATTATATATCACATCCAAGTGAGAAAATTGATAACAAAGAGCAACTTGATGGCTCAGATGTGACTATACAAAAAATTTAAATGATTTTCTTGAAACATTTGTTTGACAATTTGAAAAATTTACTTTATCAGTAGGATGTTATTTGCTAGGTGATGCGACCTTTCCTCAGAAAACCTAACATTGTCAGTACTTAGTGTAGAGAAAGAATGTGGGATTGACTTGTACCTAATATTTGGAGATGTACATTAAAAGAAAAGTTTATTCTATAACAGTCTACAGAGCATACAGCATATATGTAGTAACTAGGGGCCTGGTGCACGAAATTTATGCATGGGGGGGTGTCCCTCAACCCGGCTTGCACTCTCTTCAAGCTGGGATCCCATAGGGATCGGGTCTAAACCGGCAGTTGGACATCCCTCTCACAATTCGGGACATCCCTCTCACAACCCAGGACTGTTGGCTCCTAACCGCTTGCCTGCCTGCCCCTAACCCCTTCTGCCTGCCAGCCTGATCACTCCATAATCACTCCACTGCCTGCGTGATTGATGTCTAACTGCTCCCCTTTTGGCCTGATTGCCCCCAACTGCCCTCCTCTGCCTGGGCCTGATCACCCCCAACTGCCCTCCTCTGCCTGGGCCTGATCACCCCCAACTGCCCTCCTCTGCCTGGGCCTGATCACCCCCAACTGCCCTCCCCTGCTGTGACCTGCTTTTTCTTCTGGGACCCGCCTCCTCTGCAAGAGGTGGTGGAGATGCGCAGAGCCCAGGGATCCCCAGGCCTCACCATGTGGAGCTGCCACCAGGAACCACTCTGCTGTGCGTGTGGCCATCTAGGCTTTTATTATATAGGACTACTTCTGAGATTGAGAGAATACTAAGTGTACCAGTTAATGCAGATTTTTTTCAATAGATGGAGTTACACATATGTTGATATATATGTGATTTGATATTTATGCTATTTTGTTGTATTGACAAACTTTAAAAATTCATATGTCAATTTAATGAAGATGTGTTAGCATCATAGATATTTTTGCACTTAAAAATGTTGAATTTTGTGCCAAAAAAGAGCATTTGCGAAGTTTTAATAATTTATTTTGAAGAAAAAGTTATCGTAAACTTCAGGAAACTTTTGGTGATCATGCTCCATCTTTGGATACTTGTGAATGCTGGCTTAAATGCTTTAAAAGTGATCACTTCAATGTGAAAGACAGAACATCCAAGTCAACTGAAAAAGTTTGAAGACCAACAATTGCAAGGATGAAGATGCATGTCAAACTCAAAAACAACTTGCAGAAAGATGAAATGTTGCTCAGCAAACAATTTCTGATTGTTTACAAGCAATGGGAAAGATTTTAAGGGAAGGAAAATGGGTGCCACATCAACTGAACAAAAGACAAATGGAAAATCAACAAAGTCATCAGTAAAATGTTGCTTCAATGGCACGAAAGAAAGTCTTTTTTGCATTGAATTGTGACTGGCAATGAAAAGTGGATTTGTTTTGAGAATCCCAAATGCACAAAATCATGGGTTGATCCAGGTCACCCATCAACATCAACTGCAAGGCCAAATCGCTTTGGAAAGAAGACAGTGATTTGCGTTTGGTGGGATCAGGAAGGTGTGGTGTATTATGAGTTTCTAAAACCTGGTGAAACTCTTAACACTGATCACTAATGACAATAAATAATCAATTTGAATCACGCTTTGTTCGTGAAATGACCGGAATGTGCCAGAAGACATGGCAAAGTAATTTTGCTTCATGATGAGGCACCATCACACACTTCAAAACCAGTTAAAGACACGTTAAAAGATCTTGCCTGGGAAGTATTAACCCACCTGCTATATTCCCCAGACCTTGCTCCGTCAGATTACCACTTGTTCCAGTCGATGGCACATGTACTTTCTGAGCAGCACTTCAAAACATATGAAGAAGTGGAAAATTGGGTCTCTGAATGGTTTGCCTCAAAACAAGAAAAGTTCTATTGAGACAGACCCACAAATTACCTGAAAGATGGGAAAATGTGTAGCTAGCGATGGACATTACTTTGAGTAAAGCACTTTTAATGTTTCTCTTGAAATTATTGTGTTTTCTTTGATTACAAAATCCACCACTATTATCTGGTACACCTAGTAAATACCAATTTCATGTCCTTATTAGTCTGAAGGAGGAAAACTCATTTGTAGAATCTCCAGTTAGGATATCAACTATGGATGGATTTTTAAGAAGTTTATCAGTACTGCTGTTTTATAACAAAGTATACATTTTCTTGAGTAATAAAGAAACAGTAATTGAAATGTCCTTATAAAACATGGTTTCTAACACATTAAATCTTTATTGTAACTGAAAATTCAAGTGCACATAACGTCAAGCTGCACTGAAGTCTGCTGAGATGGGTAAGAGTCCTAGACTGAGAGTATGCAGAGCTGCGCTGAAAGGCTTGTTTTCCTGCTAACAGGTCATGTTTGACAACCCACACCATCTCAGTGGTTCTGTTTCCTGTGTGGTAAATTGTTCTGACATGGAAGGTCCCTTCAACTCAGAAATTCCAGGAATATTTGAGTCTGCAGTATAAAACTGAGTTTCAGAGTCTGTCATTCGAATGAGATACTGACATTTTGGACAGTGATCTCTGACAAAAGTTATTTGAATGGGTCTAGCTTTTCCTCGAATTCTAATCTCCACATGCCACATTTTATTTTTCTTTCCCCTTGCCTACAAAATGAAATTGAAGATGTTCATGTCAGACATACCATGCACTTTTCTTTATCTCTGTTTTCTCCAGGGAGGAGGGTCTCTGACTCCTTTGCCTTTATTCACTCAGTTCTTATGCCCCCCCTACATGATGATAGACACTACTTCCCAGTGCTAAGACTTCTGTGCTCTCTGAGGCAACATTTATTTCTACCCTGGGGCATGTTTACTTTCAGGACTTTGAGAGGCAGTTTTCGTCTTGGGGTTGCTGGAGAAAAAACATGGAGAGGATTTAATGTAAAATAAAAACATCGTCTGGAGTAGTGATTCTCAAGGGTGTTCCCTGAGAGAGGAATGGTAGCTGAAGGGGAGATGGCAGGGTGGTCTGTCACAGCCTGGGAAACCAGAGGGTTGGCACTTTTGCCTTGTGACCCTTCACGTAGATTCGTTGCCATTGTGAGCCCCTGTGACAGCTGGGTTGGAACCACGTCACTCAGGTGTCCTGGGATGGGAAACAGCCATAGTTCTCCACCTTGGGTCCCTAGGCACCTATCCTCCAATTTACACGGGATCATGTGCAGTTCCCGGAACACTGCTGCTTTCATCCTCTTCCTCACATTCAAGAATTGTATATGAATGCAAGTGAGTGATGCAGTAGGGATGCCCTTGAATCTACTTTAACTCATACATTTAAAAATCATTTGCAAATTTATCATATCAATGCAATTATTTGTGACCTATGTCCTAGTCCTGCAGAGCTTTAGAAATTAATGGGATCTGACTTTAACTTACAGTATTTGAAAGTTTTGCAAACCTCGCCTTTTTATTTGGAGAAATGTTATTAGGACTATAGGTCTTAATAGGATTACAGTGGCATTAATTACAGTAACATTTGTAACTGACGTCTACCTAGCTCTTTGTAACTTACCTTGTTCTGTACATTAATTCCTTGAAATCCACAGGAACCCTGACGACTGATTGCACAGTCAGGCTGCAGTGTCCTGCAATCTCAAACCTAGTCCTCTGATCCCACGTTCTTTACGTTTGGTTAAGCTGCATACCTTGAATGGAGGGACATGAGAAAGTGAGACTCGTTTGTCGTTATTTCCTTTCCTCATGTCTGTTGTCTCTGGCCACTGCTAGTTCTCATTCATATTCTTGCTTACACGTTTTGGTCCTTCACATTTCTTTTTTCCCTCTTCCCCCCCACCCTTTCTCTGTTTTATTGGCCATTTTATTTTGTGTCAACATAAGAACTTTTATTGTAAGGAGTTAATAAATATTTGTTATATTTTTAAAAATTCATGGGTAGGCTTACCTTGTTGTAAAGGTGCTTAATTTAGGAACTGAGTAAATAAAAGTATTCCTTAACTGTAAGCAACCAATAAAAAGCTAGTCTAACCAGTAAAAAGCTGAGGAAGATATTCTACAGGAAAATTTTTGGGGTAATTTGAAAAATTTGGGGGTAATTTTTCAAAGGGTAATTTTTGTAGGTTTTAATGTGAAACACACTTCATACAGTTTTTACATTGGTTAGGTCGAGAGAATTCTTCCACATTTTTAAGGATATGGCTCATGTTCTAAATCCTAGTTTTGTATGTAGACCTGATAAATATTGAAGTGGTAACTAGAAGGATTCTGATATAAGTAACTTTCAGATTTTAACATTTCTTAACCAACATTAGTTATAATTTTCTAAAACTAAGTTATAAAAATAATGTTTGACCAGTCTTTGGATTAGAAGTATGAATGCATCTCAAGCCCACATAATTTTTACCTCATACTATATATTTAGAATCATTTTTGAAGGTATAGTTTTTTCAAGTGGGTCACCTTTATGCCAGGTCTGAATAAATCTTTTCAGTGAAATTTAGTTTTAGTGATAAGCTGGTTCGAAGAAGTGGGAAATGAACAACAAGCAGGAACTTTAGCAAAGAATTGTGCTTGTTGTGTTAACAGTATTGTGTCAAATGTATTGATTATATGTGTGTGTGTGTGTGTGTGTGTGTGTGTGTGTAAATTGTGTCCTGCTTTCTTAGCCTTCCCACACTAGTGTCACTCCTCCATGAAGCCTTTCCTGATATTTCCAGGAAGCTGACTACCCCCTATGGTGTCCCACTGTTCCTAGAAACATTGACCATACTACCTGGGACACTTATGCCCAGGTATTTCTTGACAAGTCTGTTTTCCTTGAGACCTTAAGTTACTTTTTAGGGCAACAGTGATATGGTGGCTCAGGACAGAATCATTTTTTTTCCAGGGGATAATTTTGGAAATCTTTATGTGATAGTAAATATTGATAAAATTGTATTTCATACACCATTTAAACTCATCTAGAGCCTTGTGAAGCGCTTGTTTGAGTTAGGCATATGCACTGACATTAATGTATTGAGTTGTGCTTATCAAGTGTCATCTTGGTTTTTATTCAACACTAGAGGCCTGGTGCACAGTCCGACCTGTGCCCTCTTGCAGTCTGGGACCCCTCGAGGGATGTCCACCTGTTGGCGTGCCTGGCCAGCCTGAGTGAGGGGCTGATGGCTGTTTCAGGCTGCCTACAGCCCCTTCAGGGTTCAGGTCCCTACTGGGGTGCCTGGCCAGCCTAGGTGAGGGGCAGAGGGCCGTTTCAGGCTGAGGGACCCCCCCTCTCGAGTGCACAAATATTTGTGCACCAGGCCTCTGGTTATAATTATAAAGTAGAACCAGTTTTTGTGCTGTAAGTGTTTTGCTATTAAATGATTCTTACACATATAGGGACTTAAACTTTGTATTATGACCCTATCTTAGCTTCCTGTCTAACCCACCTGACTATCAGGTAAGGTGTTGGGTTCTTCATGCTTTGTTAAACTCTGGACATGCATGCTGATGGCATCAGTACCTTTGTATTTTATGCTGTTAACACTTTGATTCATGCTTTGAATTCTGTCTTTTTGTTGTTAAACATCATTGGAGGCTATTTTTTCCATTTTTTTTAAATGAGAATGGAAGATGAGGGGAGAGTGAGAGAGAAACACTGATTTGTTATATTGATTGGGCACTCAGCCCAGCTGGGGCTGGGGATTGAACCTTCAACCCTCAGTGCACAGGCTGAAGCTCTAACCACTGAGCACACCAGCCAGGACTGAATTATCATTTTGAACAGTGATTCTTAACATTCTTTCTTTATTTTAATGTATTTTCTAGGTATCATTGTTGGAGGTAACATTTAAATTCTTATTACTTGGTGAAATCTTAGTAGCTAAAATTGGCACTTGAATTATAATGATTTTGTGTTTTTGAGTCAATTCTAGTGTTCCCCTAACATTTTCCAACCTAGACTTGTGACAAAGCTGCTTCTAACATTGAACCCAATTTCTTTGTTTTACTTTGCTTTCTTCTTTTAAAATGAAAATATTTCAAGGCAGGCACACATTTTAGTGTGAATTTTAGAGAACCCTTGCTTTCTTGACAGGTATCCACATATGAGGAATGATATTGAATGTCGTAGAGACAAACTTCTGACTACATTTTTGTTTTTCTTTGTAATTAAGTCATTAAAGTACCTATGGAGGATATGTCAAGTAATAGCTCCAAGCACTTTAGTTGAAAAACAGATTTATTGAGCATTCCTTTCTGATATTCTTAAATGGTACTAAAATTGATGTGACTACATTTCTCAAGTGAGGTTATCTGCAGTGCATTTGCTCTTTTTTCTCCTTGCTTGAATTTTTGCCCTGTTCTGCCCTCTGCTCCCAAACCCCAACACCATGTTAGATTGCTTTACTAGGAAGTTTCCCAGGGGGCAGACTCAGAGCTTAGGGTTCAGACATGTCATCTGAATGTGTCCTAATAGGATGGAGACTGTGTGAAGTGAAAACAGTTAGTAAGGGACCAAGAAACCTTGGCATGATGCTTCCTCTGCTGGTGACCGAGGTAGTTGTCACATGTTAAAGAAACAATGAATGGCCATTAAAATCAGATGGGAGGAATGAAGTATTGAGGGAAATTCTGACTGTTTATAGTGCCTTTAGAACAAAAAACAATTAAAGGGTGGGGGGAAATAAACAATAGGCGTCCGGAGTTGCTGGCCCAGTGATTTCTGTGATTTCTGAGGATGATTTGTACAGACCACTTTAGCTTTAGGAGCCAAAGGAGAACACATTGGTGTGTGTGTGTAGAAACGTAATTAATAAATACATATTTTGCGGGTGGGTTTATTTCTGTCAGTTAACATATGTGCTTGTGTTTCAGGGTTGGTTCTTTTCTGTTTGTGAATGACCATTTTCACTGGCTTCCTGACTTGCTGACTGACCGGGCTGTCTATGTGGATGGAATGTTTCTCCCTCAGCTCTAATGATATGCAATACAGTTAGCACTGTGGCGCTTGGAAAAGATTTTTTGCTCTTGAACATTTATAAACACATTGAATATTGATTCAACTAGTATAGCAATTACTGTACAAAACATGACTGTTTTTTTCATATAGGTTATTCATTATTATGAATTCACAATATGCACTTAATAGTGAATTACATAAAAAACTAGCTTTTGTTTCAAGCTTTGTAATATACCATTGGTTTAACTAATGAAATCGTTTACTAATATTCTTCAGTGGATTAGATCAAATGTAAAACCTAGCTCAGAAGTAGTGTGTGTTTTTTTGTAGCTCATTTATAAATAAATGCTGAAAGCCTCAGGCTTAAAATTGAATTTGTTTTAACAGAGCTGAATTTTTTGTGGCACTTGTAAGTAACAACTTAGAGAGATGTTTATTAAAGATGGTTAATAAACCCATGAGACATACTTGACCATTATTTAGAGGAAATGAAATATGAATTTACATTTAAAAAGGAAAAGATAAAAGATATCAAAAATACAACGTTTGAGTATGCCTCATTCTATACAGTAGGCAATCTTTTTCATCCTAGTATTAAAATTGCATATCTGTTTTAATCACTGCATCTTTATCACTGTCTCTTTGGTGGTGTCATGTTATTATCAGTTGATCTGGTCACACTGAGCATCTTTCTTCCCATCTGTTCTATTAATGCTTCCCCCCTTAATTTCTTGTTATGTGGACTGAAATGTTATAAAAACTGATGTTTTCTCTTTCTTTTTCTTTCAAACTCTGTGGTTGTGGTTTCTTTTTTCCCTTCCTTTCTCTTCAATCTAGCCGAAAAAGGTGATGAAATTCATAGTAGCCACAAAACAAATCAGTATTCATTGAAGAGCCATTCTTTTTCATCACAGCACCAGGCATCAGTGCTAACCAGAAGGGACCAAACAAAGAGACAGTCTGCAAGTGCAACTGTGGTCCCTGCCTCGCGTCCCTCCGTAAGCACAGCATGTCCAGCTCGTTTCCCTTCTCCAGCCTTAGTTCCTCTCTTTGGCTTCCCAAAGACATGCCATCTTGGACACATCTTTTTCAGTTTATTCTTCATTTTGTCAAATTCAAGTTTGTTTTAGTAACAATATTTCTAACTGCACATATAATAGGTAATGATTTTCAGTATATATCTGTTTTTCTGTGGTCTATAGAGTTACCGAGTTAATTTGAAACAGGAATACTGTCTGAAAAAATTTTTATGTATATATTTATCTATGAAACTTATTGGGGTAACATTGGTTAATAATATAAATAATTTTTTAGATATAACAATAAAAATTTTATTTTGCTAGTCCATTTGAAAAAAAGATAATTGTTCTGTGTCTGTGGTTGCTTCAGTTTCTTTTATTGTTGGCTACATATAATGAGGGACTTTTATGTTGTTTCCTACTTTGTACTATATTTTCAAATTTTAAAAAAACACACAGTCTTGTTAGGTCTGCCACTCTTTAATGAATCATTGGATTGGAAAATAATTCATTATATCATCAGGCAGAGATATGTTCCTTTATTTGCATGTAGATAGTGAAGATGAATAATTTATCAAATGTTAGTGCAGGCTGCGTAATACTGGTCACAGCAGGATATAATGAAACTTGTCTCACGCTTGTATGAAAATAGCATGCCTTTGCATAGTCATTATTGAACTTTTGGCATTTCTCAGAGAACTATTATGTTATCAGTGCCAATCTTGCTCACCTCTTCATTAACTGGACTTCTGATTGAAGAGTTCAACTTATCTTGAAAATCTGTGAAATCTGGTATGCCAAATGCTTGCTAGACTGTAGCTATGTTTCTACATCAGAGCAAGAATTTTTGGATTGAATGAAGGCTGTAATGTTTCTTATTAAAGTGAGTAGTGCAAAAAAGCTATGACTGATGGTTTTATTACTTCTGGTCATGAAAAGCTGTGTATATAAGAGATGTTTAAGCACTGTATCTTTCTGAAATGAGGGGTGAAGAAAGATGCATATAATTGCTTAGTATCTTATATCTGTAGTAATTACATATTTGAAGTTATCCTATATAATAAAAGGATAATATGCAATTTGACCCTAACAGCAGAACGACTGAGAATTGACTGGTCACTGTGACACACACTGACCACCAGGGGGCAGACGCTCAATGCAAGAGCTGTTCCTAGTGGTCAGTGTACTTCCATAGGGGGAGCTCTGCTCAGCCACAAGCCAGGCTGACGGCTGCCAGTACAGGGGTGGTGGTGGGAGCCTCTCCTGCCTCTTCAGAAGTGCTAAGGATGTCCCACTGCAGCTTAGGCCTGCTCCCCACTGGCAAGTGGACATCCCCTGAGGGCTCCCGGGCTGCCAGAGGATGTCTGACTGCCAGCTTAGGCCCAATCCCCTGGGGAGCAGGTGTAAGTCAGCAGGTGGACATCGCCTGAATGGTTCCAGACTGTGATAGTACACAGGCCGGTCTGAGGTCTCCCCCCCACTTCTCCTCCCAGTGCACAAATTTTTGTGCACCGGGCCTCTATTTTTAAATAATTGCTTTAAAAAAGATGGCTTTGATTTGCTGTGGTATGACTGTGTGGAGGTCACATATCTCTTCACAAGTAGTGATCAAGCTGGATAAATGATTAAAACGAACAATTTTAGCCCTAGCTGGTTTGGCTGAGTGGATAGAGTGTTGGCCCGAGGACTAAAGGGTCCCAAGTTCAATTCTGGTCAAGGGAATGTGCCTTAGTTGCAGGCTTGATCCTTGGCTCTAGTATGAGAGCGTGTGGTCTGGGCGGATTCCAGAGGCAATCAATTGTGTCTCACATCTATGTTTCTCTCTCTCTCTCTGTCTCTCCCCCTCCCTTCCACTCTCTAAAAATCAATGGAAAAATATCCTTGGGTGAGGATTAACAGAAACCAAACCAAAACAAAAAACAAACCATTTCAGCACTTTGGAAATCAACCGAAAGTATTCAGCAAACTGAGAAGTGTTTATTCATGAAAACCCCTGAACTTTGAATAAGAAAAGTATGAGCTTGTGGTGTTTATTCCTTGGGCTTCTCGCATTTTCCTTCCTTACTTTACTCAGCCCTGTGGGCAAGAATGTTCAATAGGGACAGAGCAGGCTATGAAAACCAACAGCTTTACTGCTGCTCTCAAGACATCTGGAGAACTGTCAAAGTGGAGATTTTGATGGCAACTGAGGGTTGTGTTTCTACCCCACTGATATTGTGGGCCTATTTGGCACAGAGTGGACAGGTGGACTAGCCAGGGATTTAACAGGGACTTGTGGGAAGTGAGACAGTGATGGAAAGGTTGATAGAAATCTTTACAGACTGTTAGTTGACTGGAGGTTGTGCACATGCACAGCCAAGATTAGAGTGTGCCCACCCCACCCACACTTACCTGCCTCTGCAGCCTGCGTGCACATCATAGGAGATGCAAGAGGACCCAGGAAAGCCCAGGAGAAAGTAAAAGTAAAAGATTTGAAAATGACCCTAGCTTTGAATGCCCGTGCCAGCTCATACAGAAATCCATTAGTAGACGGAAGAAATCTCACTGGTTCATGGTGTTAGCACAAATGTGTGACTAGTCTTACTCAACAAACAGCTATGCAGATACAGAGTTGACCACTGAGAAGTCATGCTTGGGGGAAAAACCAAACCTAATAAAATTAAATAGAGACATTAACGATCATTCATATTGTGGAGAGATAGGCTTCATAGATCTAGTCCAGTTAAGTACTAAAAAACAGCCTTCGGTATAGGTGGGGAAATCTGAATTGAGTTGCTACAGTATATTAACTGAAATGTCCACTATTCAACAAAGTGTTATGATACATCCAAAGAAACAAAGTATTCCCACTTTGAGAGAAAAAAATTCAGTCAGTACCAATTGTCTTTGACCAAAATTGTTGGATTTAGCATTAAGTGTAACCATGATAAGTCATTTAAGGGAAGGGTGTTGACAGTCACTTGAATACAGAAGGACAAAAAGGTAGAAATTATAAAAAGAAATGTAGAGTTAAAAGGTACAGTAATTGAAATGATGCAGTCATTAAAGGGGCTCAATTGCATATTTGAGTGGCACAAGAAAGCAATAAATTTGAGGGTAGACCAGTACAAAATTAACCATCTGAAAAACAGAAGAACATGAACAGGACAACCTGTGGGACAACTTGTAGTACAACAACAAGTGTATTTGGAAGTCACAGAAGGAGAAGACACACGAAAAAAAAATGAAGGATGGTGGATGAAACTTTATGAAAAGCATCATCGATCCAAAGAGCTACATGAATTGCATGTAGGAAAATCACAGAGATCCACACCTAGACACATCATACTTGTACTATTGAAAGATGGAGAACATTTTGGAAGCATAAGAAAAAAGTGACACTTTATGTACAGCCGAACAATAGTAAGATTAATGATTGGCTTCTCATCAGACGTAAGAGAGGTAAAAGGCAG
Source organism: Murina feae (assembly GCA_004026665.1). NCBI lineage: Eukaryota > Metazoa > Chordata > Mammalia > Chiroptera > Vespertilionidae > Murina > Murina feae. Next base: position 29,425 of record PVJC01019545.1, read on the forward strand.
TGGAATTTTTGTGCTCATAGGAAAAAAAACCTGCCAACTAATAATTCTACATTCAGCAAAGGTATCCTTAACAAATGAAGGGAAATGAAAACATTTCCAAATAAATAATTTGTAACTATAAAATATCCTTTACAAGAAATAGTAAAAGTTCTTCAGACAGAAAGGAAGTGGTACCAAATGATAACTAGAATTCTCAGGGGGAAATGAAGAATGCTAGAAATGGTAATTATGTTGGTGAATGTAAGTAAAGTATTTTATGAATATATATTTTCTGTTTAAAAACGTAGTTTTTAGCAGTATGTTTAATATATTTTACAGTTTTTAGCAGTATATTTTTTTCTTTTTTTTGGTATTTATTTATTTATTTATTTATTTATTTATTTATTTTTTTATCTTTATTGTTCAGATTATTACAGTTGTTCCTCTTTTTTCCCCCATAGCTCCCCTCCTCCCATTTCCCACCCCACCCTCTGTCCTTGCCCCCCCACTGTCCTCATCCATAGGTGTACAATTATTGTCCAGTCTCTTCACGCATCCCCAACACCCTTAACCCCCGAAAATTGTCAGTCCACTCCCTTTCTATGCCTCTGATTCTATTCTATTCACCAGTTTATTCTGTTCATCAGATTTTTTATTCACTTGATTCTTAGATTCACTC
>PVJC01019546.1:0-30164 GCA_004026665.1 Murina feae
TATATTCATAAAGCAATACCGTAATATGTGAATCTGAATAAGTGTTAAATAATGTTTTTGAGTGAATGGTCTTCAGTTCATTTTATAAGAATTGAAAGTTTGAAGGAAATTATCTGGTGTATTCAGACTCTGTCCCACATTCTATTTCTCTGAAATTCAGGTAGATGAATATGTATTTCTATCACTAGAAGCCTTCATTTAACATCTGTGAGATCGGGCCTAAACGGGCAGTCAGACATCCCTTGAAGGGTCACCGATTGGAGTGGGTGCAGGCTGGGCTGAGGGACACACAACCTCCCTCCCCCCGGTGCATGAATTTCATAAACTGGGCTTCTAGCTTTTAATATTTATCTATCTCCAGCTATAGTCTATGAATTTCCTAAATGATAAATCAAGAAATTCTCAACTGAGCATCTAGCATTTTGAGTATAATTCCAAGGGGGCTGGAATTATCCAGAGCCATGAGATAGTCAATATATGTCATTTGATTGAATTTGAGAACCCATAAAAGTTTCTCTTATTTAGTCTTCTCTGCCTATTTAAGAAACCTTGGGTAGAATTGACTCAATGATATCGTGTGATTGTACTTACCAGTGTTTGGGAAAGAGCAATGCCATGGCAGTAGTGATTTGATAACAAGTGTGAACAGCACAGAGAGCAGATGTTTCTTTATGACAATAGAAGACTCTTCGCAATATGTTTCACGTGTCAAACAATCCATTTTTACTTAGCATTGCTTCTTGTTCTCATAATGCTTAGCAGTATGAGTGAGCATAATTTCTCTAACACACATGGCAAAAGCAAAGGAAACCTGGGAAATCCCACTTATAACTTCAATCTATATGACTGGAGAAAAAAAATCATCTGAATTAGTAATAAACACAGCTATTCTCACTCAGAGGAAAATGCTTCACACCGATGAAGTAAGAATAATAGTGAGCATTTTGAAAAAGTGCAGAGAAAAATTTTAATGGAACAGTTTATCTTTTAATAAGATGTCAAACCCATTTATTCAACTTGTCTAATCAATATTCAAAATTTGTGTTAATAATCTTTTAAAAACCTAATAAAAAGCAAGGCCTTTTACATTCATTACATGCATACTAATTCTCATAAAATATGTCACTAGAATCAAAAGTTTTTCTTCTGAAATTATTCATCTTTGATGTCACAATTTGTTCATGATAATTGTAAATAATCACAATTGTTGAGTTTCCTCAATTTTCTCCTTTATAATAGTAGTCAAGTTCTTTGAGGAAAAGTTTTATAATCCAGAGAAGTATAAAAATATATATTAATTTGACCACCTATATATATCTACTGTTAACATATTGATTCATTTCTTTTCACTATCATTTTGAAATTTTACTTTTATTTTAATCAAAGATTTATGTACTTACAGCTTTAAAGTCAAATAATTCTATAAATTATATAAAAATGCAATCAACTCTCTAGCATTTCTCAGTCTTCATTGCAATTCCTTTGATGCAGTTAATTAAAATTTTTTAGCTGTTTCTTGTCATATGTATTCCCGTATATTTATAAATGACATGTAATATTCCTATATTTTTATAATGCAGTTTTATATATACCTTTCACCATCAAATATGAACAAAAAGTATTTGGCTTTCTTACATAGCTTTCAGACTTCCCAACCTAAATCTACTTCCTTTCTCATCTTATTCTCATAATTCTATACTTCGCCAGAGGCCTCAGGCATGAGCAAGGGCAAAGCCAGTGATTGGAGGGGGCAGGGACAGAGTCGGTGATCAGAGGGTTATGAGGGTGCCCTACCTGGGCCAAAGGCCTGGGCAGGGTCAATGCCAGAGATCGCAGGGGCCTGGGATCCACACAGCCAGTGATCAGAGGGGCAGGGATGGAGCCTGCGATATTAGGAGTCTGGGCACCGGTGGAGCTGGCAAAGCAGGGGTCTGGAGGTCCCCTGCCCGGGCCTGTAGCCTTGGCCATAGGCTACAGTGGGGAAAGGATGGAGCTGGCGATAGAAGGGGACTGGGGGTTCCCTGCCCAGGCTTGCAGCTTTGGCCAGAGGCTGCCAGTGGGGCAAGGGCACAGCTGGTGATGGCTGGGGGCAGGATCAGAGCTGGTGATCTCAGAGGCCTGGGCTCTGTGAAGTCATCGATCAGAGGGGCTTGGAGGTCTTCGGTCCAGGCCTGCAGCCTCAGGCAGAGACTGCAGGCCTGGGCAGGGGCAGAGCCAGTGATTTCAGGGGTCTTGGGGTCCCTGCCGAGGCCTGCATCCTAGGCCAGAAGTTACAGGCCTGGGCAGGGGTAGAGTTGGGATTGCAGGGGCAGGGGTGGAACCAGTGATCAAAGTGAACTACAGAGGAAACACCTTTTCTTACCGCTCATTGGTTAAGCTCCCTGTATGCCACTGGTAATATTCTTAGTAACTTGGGTAATAAGAATCCAAAACGGCGATCTAGGGTTTTTCCACCACACTGCTGGAGGGCTAAGAAATGTCATATCCTGCCCTAGCCGGTTTGGTTCAGTGCATAATGCCTCAGCCTGCTGACTGAAGGGTCTGGGTTCAATTCTAACCAAGGGCATGTACCTAGGTTGCAGGCTCCTCCCTGGCCGGGATCCAGGTCAGCGCTCATGCAGGAGGCAACCAATCTAAGTGTTCTTCTCACTTTGCTGTTTCTCTCTGTTTTTCCCTTCTCTTCCACATTCTCTAAAAATCAATGGAAACATCCTCAGGTGAGGATAAAAACAAAAAAGAAAGAAAGAAATGTCATATTATGAAAGACACATCTTAACCCTTCCAGACCTGAGGCCCTGAACCTAACTGTCCCTTAAACCACACAAAGTCAATTCAAACACATGGGGGCAGACATTTGCAATGGCTAACCATGAGGTTTGACCACGATTTGTTGGTTATTTTTAGTTTGTGACGCATTTTTTTTCATGTACTAGGCAAAGTACCTAAGCAAAGCGGTATAGCGGCAGATTTGGAAATGACCAAAAAATCGGTACAGTGGTCTGGAAGGGTTAAAAATGCCTAAAGAAAGTTTTCATTTTTTTTCATGGTGAAGGGACTGGAGTCTGTGTTGATGAAAACACCTTGATGGCTGAGGTGACTGGCAGTGGCTGCAGCAGTGGGGTGATGGAGCTGGTGGCTTCCCCTGATCAGTCTGGTTGCCTCACACAAAGGGAGACCAGACTGCACCTTAGGCCCACCCCCCAAGGGGATCAGGGAGTGGGCCTAAGCCGTCAGTAGGATACCCCTTGAGGACTCCCAGTATGTGAGAGAGGGCGGGCTGGGCTTAGGATCCCCCCCCACCCCAGTGCACGAATTTCATGCACCGGACTCCTAGTCCAATATAATAAAATATGCTAGGTGTCTGGTTGTCTGGTTGTCTGTTCAACCAATCAAAGTGTAATATGCTAATGATATCCAAAGGCAACTCAACTGGTTGCTATGCTGTGCAATGACCACCAGGGGACAGATACTCAACTGGTTGACCAGTCACTATGATGTGCACTAACCACCAGGGGGCAGACGCTCTGACTGGGAGGTTAGCTTGCTGCTGGTGTCCAGCCGATCAGGACTGAGTAGGATGGGCCACACACATCCTGGTGCCCTCTTGCAGCCCTTCTCTCATCCTGATTGGTGGCAGGGTCCCAGTCAACCACCCACAGCCCCTCCCCCAGCCAGCCCCATCCCTGATAGTACCCCCTAGGGCAAGCCAGCCAGACCCCACCTGTGCATGAGTTCATGCACTGGGCTTCTAGTTACATTATAATTATCATATACATTTTGATGATGCTTAAACTGTGCTATGTTATAATTACATTTTAATTCTTATATAACTCTCTAGACTCTTGATTTTATAATCTCTCTCTTGTGCTATATCTGTTTTATCTATTACTATAGCACCATCATATTTTCTTAATAGATACATATATCTCCTTGCAGTACTATGCTCCAAAATATTCAAGGGAGCAAACGTGCAGCCTCACAATTCTTAAAAATGCCCACTTTCTCTGTCTTTGCTTTATTGTTGTATATCCTAGGAGATTTTCCCCAAATTTATCTTTCAATTTATTTATTGATTTTTACACTTTTTGCTACCATGTTTTAATTTCCAAGAGCTGCTTTGGGGATATTCCTTATAGTATTTTGTTGTATTTGTTCATTCTCTGTTTTCTTGAAATTTTTCAATTTATTTATTTTTTTATTTTCTGTTGTTTTGGGCCTTTAATATTGGAGCTGTTCCTCAAATGCATGGTGCTATTTATTTGTTAATTGATAGCCATGGTGGGTATCTCTGCTCAGGATGCTGTCTTCTCCTTAATTTTTTTTTTTTTTTATTTTGGTGGAGGGGATTTCACACTCAACTATGACTAGCATTTTAAAATTCAAATTTTCTCTGAATCAGCTTCTCCACAGTATACTTCTCATATTCTGTCAGCATCTGTTAACACATTTTTTGCGGGAAACGAGTAAAATCAGATCTGCTAGGGAGACTGTCAGTGGACATCAGGAAACATACATTGGAACCTCTAGTTGGAACCGGCAAAAATAAAAATGTTTTATGTCGTTGTCGTGTGTGTGCCGCTCATAAACTATGCAGTGAAACGCAGTACATGTGCAAGTTTTGTAATGTACCCCTGCACAAAGGAAATCATTTCAAATGCTACCACACAGTGGCGGGAAAATGCCCGCTTACAAATTCTTAAGTGCTCTGATTTTCAACCAATCCTGTTTTCAGAACTATCTGGAGCCTGCCATCAGTGATACCTGCAATTTCTAATTCCTAGACAGTTTCGGGATTTTGCATTGAGAAAGTAATCCTATCTAATAAAATAGTAATATGCAAATTAACTGTCACTCCGTGACAAAATGGCAGCACCCATAGCTGTGGGGCAGGGGTGGCGGCATCACCCTGGAAACCCATGAACAGCTGCCCTCCAGCAGGCAAGTACCACTAGCAGACAGGCCACAGCAGGGCCAGGCAGCAGGGCCTTGTTTCCACCTTGCCACAATCGGGTTTGAGGAGGCACGTGCACACAGGACCAGCCTGTAGGGCCTTGCTTCCGCCCCCCATCATCCATGTTGTGAACAGGCACGCGGGGGGAGGGCCAGGCAGTAGGGCCAAGTAGCAGGGTCTTGCTCCAGGATGCCACCTTGATTGGATTGTGAGCAGGCATGCACAACCCCCAGGCAGCAATCAGCAGGGCCTACTCCTTGGTCGCCATGGTGATCCGGTTATCCAGGAGCAAACAAGCCTGTCCAGCAGGCAGCTCCCAGCCCTGGCCACAGCTCAAGGGAGAGAACAACATGCAGGCGAGGCCAGGACCCTGAGAGATCAACACAGAGGGGTGCCTGCTCCAAGCCTCCACAGTGTGGTTGGCAGCATGCCCCCAGCAGACAGACACACACACAAACACACACACATACAGGGTGCCTGCTCCAAACCTCCTATACACCTGGGGGAAGGCCCCAGGCTGGGACACACACATACACACACACATACACTCACACACGGCACCTGCTCTGAGTCTCTGCTGCCAGACTGGCCATCAGTAGGACATCCATTGAGGTGTCCCAGGCTCTATTTACTGAGCCAAACCCACTAGGGTTGTGTATGTGCATTTTAATATATTTACTTTCAGATTTAGAGATTGGAAGAATGTGGTAAATGTTGTATTTGATCTTCCAGTTTTAACTGGAAATATTTACAGCTTGTTCTCTTACACATACATATGCAACTAGCATGCACTATGAGCTCTGTATTTATAGCTTTCTATTAACATGTGAAACATACATACATAGCCAATTATGTTTATGCATTAATACCCATTTTATATACAAGCTCATCTTTGTTTTGTTAAAAGTCATCTCCTAAATTTATTGTGAAAATTGCTATCCAGTTCATGCTTACTGTACATGTACAATTAACTCAGAAATGACAAAATGGTAAATGCTAATATTGCAGCACAAATCCCCAGGCATCAATGCTATACTTAATTTTGTTATTGTAAATGCAAGATTGTCATTCATTATCTACCAAATATAACTGTAAGAGTGTAGCATTAAAATTTAACATATAGCAGAGGTTTACATTAATAAAATGTTAGTGTATATATTATTTATAATTGAAGTTAATGGCATAAACTCCTTCCCTACAAGCACATTTTTAGAATAAATTATTTTAATGGCACTTAATTTGTGTGCTGTATATACACCTATTAATAAATAAATATATTTGCATGTAAGATGTTTATTCAAACCTAATATCAAATTGGATAGACATTTCTGCATCCAAATGTTTTCCTATCATTTATTTGCATACTAGTGCCATGGTGCTCAGATTCATGCACATTGAAAGGAAATTAGAAGAAATATTTTAATGTCGCTATTCGCATCTTGCTAATGAAAAGAAAATAGGATTCTACCGAGTCGCTATCTACCTACTCCAGGACTGCTGTGAGGATCAAATGAGATGAGGCACAGGAAAATGTTTCACAGGCATTTGGTTAAACTGTGAAATGTTTGCACCTGGCTATAAAACAAGTTGGGTTTCTGGGCTAAAGAAACTCCAAGGATGCTAGTTGCTAGGGAGAGAGAGCTGAGCATTGCTACATGGCATCATTACTCAGTGCCCACAGCGACCGTTTCTGGTCTGGGCTGGGCTCGGCCGCGTTTTGCACCAAGGGGTCTCACAGCATTGGCTGAGATTAGGTGGTGTTGCTCCAGGGTGGTGGCAGGGTCTGTGTTCCTCTTTGTGGAAGCCGAGTGTTGGTTTGTTCGTGCCAGGTCTGTGGTGCCAGTTCTTTTTTCATGGCTAGTGCGTGTCATGGCAGCTCCTGCATTGAGCATCTGCCTTCTGGTTTGTCATGTCATAGCTACTGGTTAGACGGATGAACACTTAGCCTTGGATATATATAGAGACATATAAGTCATTACATATCTAATCTAATAAAGGTGTAATATTGAAATCAACTGTTTCTCCGGGACACCTAAGCCACACCCACCAGCCAATCAGAGTGGCTGTATGCAAATTAAACCAGCCAAGGTGGCGGCCGGCTTCCAGGGAGAGAGTAGCGGCAGGTGACACATGGGAAGCCTCCGGCAGCAGATTGGGTGGGCGGTTGGTGGATGGTGCTTCATGGGCAGTGGTGGCGAGTCTGAGGCAAGCGGGGACCTAGCCTGTGGGGCCAGCTGGCCTGCACCACAGCGGTTGTGAGTCAGAGTGGGCTCCATTCACTGGGGAAGGAGGATTGCAGGGACTGGCACCCCTCCCCAGTGGCTGTGATCCCTGTGTGGCTCCATCGCTGGGGAAGAAGGATCGCAGGGACCGGCCCCACCCCCAGTGGCTGTGAGCTGGGGAAGGAGGCTGGCAGGGACTGCACTGCACCGCAGCGGCTGTGAGCCTGGCATTGGCTGGTACTGCTACAGCCTCTGGGGAAGGAGGCATGCTGGAACCTGGCCTGCAGGGCAGGGAAGTTGGGCGTATCTAGGTCTGAGGAGGAGGATAGTTGGGGGGAACCAGGCTGCCTGGGATGGACAGTTGGAGGTGACCAGGCTAGCAGAGGAGGGCTGTTGGTGGGGATCCAGGCCTACAGGGGAAGACAGTTGGGGGGGACCCAGGCCTGTAGGTGAGGGAAGTTGGGATGGACCCAAGCCTGCAGGGGAGGGCGGCTGGGGAGGGGACCCTGGCCTGTAGTGAAAAGCAGTTGTGAGGGACCCAGGCCTGCAGGGGAGGGCAGTTTGGGGTATCCAGGCCTGAAGGGGAGGACAGTTGGGAGGGGACCAGGCTGGCAGAGGAGGGCTGTTGGTGGGGATCCAGGCCTGCAGGGGAGGACAGATGCGGGGGGGGGGCATCCTGGCATGGGGAGGACAGTTAGGAGCAATCAGGCCAGCACAGGAGCAGTTAGGCATTTATCAGGCTGTCAGGGGAGTGGTTAGGGGCAATCGGCAGGCGAGAGGTTGGGAGCCAGCAGTCCTGGGTTATGAAAGGGATGTCCGACTGCCCATTTAGGCAGTGGGATCGGGCCTAAACATACAGTCGGACATCCCTCAAGGGGTCCCTGATTGGAAAGGGTGCAGGTTGAGCTGAGGGACACCACCACCACCCCCTGTGCACCGAGCCTGTAGTCTTTCTAATGAATGCCTTTTATAGCTACATCACACTTTATCAAATGAATATATTGTATTTTCTTTAACCATCTATAATAATAAAAACAACATGCAGATCGACCAAACAGCCATCTGGATATCCTTCTGGATGACTTTCCAGGCGAGGCGGGGGCTGCAGCCCTGAGGTCGAGGCAGCTGCCGCAGCTGTGAAGGCCTGCTCTTGCACAAATTTTGTGCATCAGGCCTTTGATTACATAATTGGCATGTCAGATGTTTAGAATTTTCACAAGTATGAATAATGGTCTTTCCCTTAGAATGGGTGACTAATGGAGCAATACTATTTTGGGTGGTTCCTAACAACAACAACAAAAGTAGTATCCAACATTTTATTTCACTTGATTCAGTAACCTAAAAGTTTTTACACTTTGTTAATATCATTAAGGAATTTAAATAGTTTTGGAATTCATTTAAAATCTTCATTTTCAAAAATGATTTGTGATACTTTCATCAAGCTTTGTAACACAATCTTCAATGATTTTCTGTAAACATGTTGACCTGGTTTGAGTAATTTCCAAAATAATTTATCCCTTATTTCCTTGCATTATTGAGCTACTCAGGTGGATTTTCTTTTGGAATGACATGTATCTTCAACTATTTTAAAATACAAATTGAACAGTTTATTTCTGTTCCTGTGTGTGTGATAATATTGTTAAGTTTCTTTTGTCCATAGAAAGATACCCACCTGAACCTATTTTTGTTTTTATTTTATTTTTTTTAATTTTTTTCTCCCAAATCTCTGTTTTACAATACTGCAGTTTCTTCTAAAATTTGGTGTTGTAAAGATGTGAAATGTTAGTGTCAATCTTATTGCTTTGCTTTATACATTTTCTTTTCCATGCTATTATGATATCCCATAATTCCCAGTGTACACAGACTTCCTTACAAATACAATGCAATTCCAAGACCCTCTGCCTGGAGAGAGCATCCGATCCCACAGATGCAGGGCTTCGTCTCACAGGGCTGCCCCCACATCAGATGCCAGTCTCAGGTCTCTGTTGTCATTTGTATTTCTAACCAACTGGCTGTAAAGTAGAGGCCCTAAGCCCCCTCTTTCAGTTTAATTAATTTGCTAGAACAACTCACAGAACTCAGAGAAGCATTTACTTTAAGGTGACCAGACATCCTGCTTTTGGCGGGACAGTCCCGATTTTTAACAATTTGTCGGGCGGCCCGTGGCGTTTTAAAAAAGTCCCGATTTTTGGAAAGAATACACGACAAGCTGGGGAACGGCAGGAGAACGGGAAGGGAATATATGGTTTTGGGCGGCCAAGAGGTCAATGGTGTCCCGCTTTACCAATGTTAAAATCTGGTCACCTTAATTTACTTCCATGTACCAGTTTATATAAAGGAAATTATGAAGGATACAGGTGAACAGACAGAGGAAGGGGTACATGGGTTGGAGTCTGGAAGGGCTCCTAAGGCAGGATCTCTGCATCCTGGAACTGGAGTTTGCCACCCTCCCAGCACATGGATGCATTCATCAACTTGGATGCTCATCAGATTTCCTAATTTTAGAGGTTTTACTTTTTTACTTATTTTAAACATGTTTTAAATTTTTTATAACTTAATCTGCAGTCCCCTGTCCCATACTTTTTCTCTTTCCACAGGTCAGTGGGAAGGTCTGAAAGTTCCAACCCGTTAATCACTTGATTTTTCTGGTGCTCAGCCCAGTTTCCAACCTTAAGTTACTTCACTGGCATAAACTCAGGTGTGCTCAAAAGTGGCTCCTTATGAGTAACAGAAACCTTTTTTAAAAAAATATGTATTTTTTTATTGGCTTTAAGAGGAAGGGAGAGGGAGAAAGAGTTAGAAACATCAATGATGAGAGTCATTGATCAGTTGCCTCCTGCACTCCCCCGACTGGGGATCGAGCCCACAACATGGGCGTGTGCCCTTGATAAGAATTGAACCTGGGACCCTTCAGTCTCCAAGCTGATGCTCTATTCCCTGAGCAACTGGCTATTGCCAGAAACACGTTTATCACGCAGGAAATTCCAAGGATTTAGAAGATTTGTGTCAGGAACAGGGGACAAACACCATGCATGTTCCTTATTATACTCTACTAGAGACCTGATGCATGAAATTCGTGCAAGAGTAGGCTTTCTTTCCCCCGGCTATTGGCACCAGCTTACCTCTGGCACTTGAAACCCTGGCTTCCCTCCAGCCACCAGCATGAACCCAAGACCTGGGCTTCCCTCCAGCTACCAGCAGGAACCCAGGACCCGGGCTTTCTTGTGGCCATAGCTTCATCTGGAAGGATGTCTGCAATGATGTCTGATCTAATTGGCATATTACCCTTTTATTATTATAGATTATTTCTTACTAGGAGCCTGGTGCACAATATATTGTGCACTCGAGGGGGCCCTCAGCCCAGCCTGTACCCCACCCACCCCACACACACCTCGGCCTGCCACCCACCCATCATGCCCCACCCACCCCACACACCCCGGCCCGTCACCTGTCCCCCCCACACCCCACTCACCCTGCTGCCTGCACTGCACCCTCCTCTGCAGTTGCGCTGCCGGCCTCCATTTTGGCTGAGTTAGTTCGCATATAGCCACTCTGATTGGCTGGTGGGTATGGCTTAGGTGTGCCCATAGAAATGGTCAATTTCAATATTACTCTTTTATTAGAGTAGATTATTATTATATTATTTTTTCTTCTCCTAAAGATCATATGACTATAGTCATTAAATATACAAATTGTTCAAAATGACTCAAAGACTGGGTATCTGTCACAATTTTTTTTCTATAATATGTTTTTTTTAACTCCTTCTATGCAATGTGTTCATTAGTTATGTGGAGTCAAAATTATATTTGATTAATCTTCCCTCCCCATTTTTTTTTAGCTATTTCAGAATTCAGTAGAATTTAATTTTCCATATCTTCTATATTTTCACTCACCTTTAATTCTCTGCACATTCATCTGGGCAACTGCGTCAAATTTTTCTTTCTCATCAGTAATTCAGTATTTGAAAGTGCTAAGTGTGTTCTTTATCACATCAATTGTAGAGTTTAACCTTGCCCTTGCATTATCGGATTTACTATAATCTCTCCTTAATCTCAAACATCTCTGCTTTTATTTCAGTCCTCTGCTTTTTACTAGCTGTTTCTTTTCCTTTGTCTTTTGCTACTCTTCCATAATAAACATTTAATTTAATTTATTTTTTTGTATTCTATGATCTTTAAATATCAGGCAATTTTATAACATGTTCTTCTATGCTTATCCATATTCAGAAGCATATTATTTTCCTAAGCCATTAGGATCAAAAAATTTTTTTGAAGGAACTATATGTTAGAAGCATGTTATTATCTATTTTAAAGTTAGTTTTCTACTATAAAAGGCAAACCCGTTGTTTGCTAATAATTAAGGTATATTGTTTGCCTTTGTTTCTACTCAAATAATTTTCTCAAACCTTCAGCTCCAAGGCAGGGTGAGGTATATCATATGGCCCATTCTTAGGTCTGTAACTCCTTCTACATGTAGTGTTTTCCTCTCATCAAAATACCTGCTTCTATGACATGTGACTTTTTTTTGGTTTGGTAAAAACTTTTTTTCTTTCATTTCTTTTGTCTACAACATTCATTATTTTGGGGGAATACATCTCCCCAAGTGAAATGAACACCTGCCACTTTTCATCTCCTGAACTTACTGCCCGATTGTTTAGTTGCTTCCTGGGATATATATATACACATGCACATATACACACATACACATTAGAGGCCCAGTACATGAAAATTCATGCACTTGGAAGTAGAGGGGGGTGCCTCAGCCTGGCCTGCACCTTTTCCCAGTCCCGGATCCCTCGGGGAATCTCCACCTGCCAGCCTAGGCCCACTCCCCAGGAAATTGGGCCTAAGCTGGCAATCAGACAATCCTCTGGAAGCCCAGGAGTTCTTGGGGGTTGTCCAACTGCAGCTTAGGCCAGCTCCCTCCGAGGAATAGGCCTAGGCCGCAATTGGATATCCTTAGAGCTGCCAAGGAGGTAGGAGGCTCCTGCCACCACCACTGGGTTTGCAGCTAGGCTTGTGGCTGAATGGAGCTTCCCCTGTGGGAGTGCACTGACCACCAGGAGCTGCTATCTGCATTGAGCGTCTGCCCCCTGGTGGTCATTGTGTATCATAGTGACCAGTCATTCTCAATTGTTCTGCTATTAGGGTCAATTTACATATTACCCTTTTATTATATAGGATAGAGGCCTGGTGCATGGGTGGGGTCCGGCTGGTGTGCCCTGAAGGGTGTCCTGGATCAGGGTGGGGGTCCTGCAGGGGTGTCTGGCCAGCCATGGAGAGGGGCTGATGGCTGTTTTCAGACTGACCACAGTCCCTGGCGACCCAAGCTCCCATGCTCTCTTTTTTTTTCTTTTGTTTTTTCAGTGCCTCCTTAAGCGAAGGTCAGGGCAGGCTGGAAGCAGGTATCTGGGATTTATTTATCTTCTATAATTGAAACTTGAGTGGAGCCCAGGGCCAGCCAGGGCAGTTGGGAAGCTTGGCTTCCTTCATCACTGTGGGAAACCCAAGCCTCCTGCTCACTCCAGCTCCATGGTTGCTGCCATCTTAGTGAGGTTAATTTGCATTGTTTGAGAAAGGGAGTTAAGGTACACTTTCATTAATGGATAGCTAACACATTTGCTGTTCATAGGGCCTTACTGTTTCTGAATAGGGAATGATGAGATTGAGAAAACAAAACACGTTACCTTCTATCTTAACATGTTTATTCTTTTCTCCTTCGCTAAACATTCCTGTGATTGGTTGTGCTTCTTAATTCACCCCACGGGCCTTGTAATCATGGGACATCTCTCCTTAATATTAGGAGCAAGTTTTTCAACATTGTGAGAATTTAGTGATGATGTGAATTTTCACCTTGTGTCGCCTATATTTTTTCAAAGCCATTTTAGCAGGAGACACTGAATTATGGATTTTCATCAGGAACCATTTAAATTAAGTCCCTAGCCAATTATATATTTCAGAAATAAAATCTATTTCCCTGGTTCTTTAGTTCTAATTTGGTCTAAAGAACAAAATTTTAAGTAATGTACTCTAGATATATTGTCTCTAAATTTTAATACTATCTGGCCAGCCTTTAGAATGAGTTTTCTTCCTCTTTCTTTCTTAGTGCTAGATGAATTGCCTTTGTATCTTCTTCTGAAGTCTCTAATTAATCTTTGCCTTTTACATAGAAAATAGAAAGTTCAAAGTAGTATCTAGAAATTAAATCCAAAAGGTCTTCGTTTTCCAGTAAAATATTGTTTTGAGAAAACTTCACTTTTGCCCTAAGGAAAATAGTCTCTCCTGCAAAGTTTATTTTTTTAGTGTAATCTGTGTTTCCTTATCAGAGCACGAGAATCTAAAAGTACATTTTCTGAAAAGAGAAAAACATGAAAAAGTAGTTTATTTATAAAAGCAAAATAAAAATGAGTTTCACTTGTATAATATTCATCAAAGTCTATTAAATAAATAGAATGATTTATCCTGAAGTATACTTTCTAGCACAGAAAAATAGTATGAACACATCGATTCATGTATACCCTTCCTTCTGTCACCAAATTCACAACCATCCAGATGTATATTCCATCTATTAAAGGGAATACGAAAATTATAAATTGATGGCCAGATAAGTATATGTAGCTCTTGTCACTTTCTTTTTTGGTGAGCTCTATTTTATGATTTAGTTTAATCAAAGGATCTCTGGAAAAAAGAACAAATGAGGTTCTGATATTCAAATAGCAAACATCCAAACTATGTTGTATTAAGCCAATTATTAATAAATAATATAACAGAAAAGTTAAGAAAGCAAACTGGTCTAGCAGTTCTTACAAAAATCATAAGCAATGTCCTGAGATTCTGACAGAAAAGAAATTATGTTTTTTAGATTTTTTTTCAATTACAGTTTAGCATCAACAGTTCCATTCAGTAGCATAGGGACAGAAGGAAGTTAGAATATTTGAAAAACATTTTGCTATTATTTCTTTCCTTGAAAGTGGTATTGGTGGGATATAATTGCCAGTGTCAGATAAAGGGTAGTTGTGATAAGTGTATAGAACAGGAAGAAGATTTTGAGAATGGAAAGAGAGGAATTGATGTTCATTTGAGAGTGATAGTGGAGGAAGGGAGGAATATTTTCATGTAACTTTTTATTTCTAACTTGAATTAAGTGGGGAAATTAACATTAAGATAAGGAATACTGAAGGAAGAATGGGTTTTGAGAATGTTATCTTGAGTTCAGTGTTACTAGTATATTTGTTCAATTTTACGGGCCTAAAAACTATTTATGCTGAATATATTTGAAAGGAAGTTTGAAATATTGGCCTGAAGTTCACAAGTATGTTTGAGGTAAATATTCTAATACATAATCTAATCAGTTCTATCCTCCAAGTATATCTTGAATCAGTCCTTTTCTCCCACTCATTGACAATATCCTTGTCTCACTCATTATCATAATCAGTCATGTGGAATGCAGCTGCAGACATTTCTAGACTCAATAAATGGTGTTTCATATAGTGGCCAGAATATATGTGGATAGCATAGATGACAAATTATAATATGTTTTAAGAATAGAATTATGTCACTTCTTGCTTAAAAGTTCTACATGGCAATTAAGTAAAAATTCATACTTCTTGCTGCACCTTTAAAAACTGTAATCCAGTTCCTGGGATCTAAGCCATTTCTGTGTAATTCTTGAGGCTTGACGACAAATGGATTTCTTTCAGTTCTTCAAGCTTTCTCACCTCAGACTGTGTGGTATGTATAATCTTTTCTGCCTGGAAAAGTCTTTCCCAACAGGTTATCTCTGAATCTAGCCCTACCCTCTGCTTTCTCTTGTCAATCATTGTCTCATTCTTCCTATCTCAGGTCAACCATTACCTCCAGAGAGTGGCCAGTCATCCCAGCTTTGCTCACACTCTCCACCCTATTCCATAACTCAGCATCATGTTTATTTTCTTGACACATAGCACAATGTGTATTTTTAAAAATCTTACTATCTGTTTTGGATCTAACTTGTCCATTATATTATGTGATTCCCAAGAGCAGGAACCATGTCTAACTTGTGTGCAACATGTAGTTAGACCAATACTCCCCAGTTTCCCAGGACAGGCCTGTTTTGTGTCAGCTTACCTGGCATGATTGTTAATAAAACCTTAATATATTCTCACAAGAGTCTTAGTTTGGATAATGAGTTACATGTCAGCTCGTGATAACAGACAATAAATATTTGTTGAATAAATGAATATATGGCAGATTCTAACACATAAATGTTAGAAAAAAATGTATAAGAAAAAGAGGAGAATTTGAAGTGCAGACCTATGGCTCACTGATAGTATAAGCAAGTAGAAAAAGCTATTTCAGGATTTCTAAAATTGTGGATATTTGTTTATGTATATGGGTATTTATGTGTGAGAGACTATATTAATTCTCTAAGATATTATTTAACCTCTAGATAGAATGGTTCATACAGTCTCTAAAAGTAGTCTGTAGAAATGATTTTTTATTTCTATTTATTTCCCATTGATAGCTAAATGTTGTTTTAACTTTTTAAAAGATTTTGTTTTGTCTAGTCAAATTTTCTTCTCTTCCTTTGCAAATAAGTTATGTTATGATTGTTTTACTATGGTAGATGGCAATTAGAAAAGAAGAAGAAATTATATCTTTGTAATATTTTGTTTTATTGAAATATACAATTAAAAATATTTTTCTGCCTGGCCAGTGTGGCTTAGTGGTTGAGCATTGGCATATGAACTAGGAGGTTGGTTTGATTTCTGATCAGGGCAAATGCCCGGGTTGTGGGCTCCATCCCCAGTTTGAGGGATGCAAGAGGCAGCTAGCTGATCGATGATTCTCTCATCATTGATGTTTTTACCTCTCCCTTCCTCTCTGAAATCAATAAAAATATACTAAAAATATTTATCTTAGTAAACCTATCCTCAAATCACCAGAAAATTAATATAAAAATAATACTGGAAAATTCAGGAATGTCATTAAAGTTTTTAGTTCGGAATTATTTTTTTTAATTATAACTTACAGATCTAAAAATTCACTTAGAATAGTTAGATATTTAATATGTGTTAGAGAATATGATTTCTTTTAGCTATTTTACCTTTAAATATATATCTTTTTATGTATTTGATATTGGGAAGTGGTATTACTTTATAACATTTTGAAATTTTATTCAGCATTCACTCACTAAAATATTGTGTTCATTGATCATATAAATGTATCTGTATCGATTTAAAAAATATAATAATTTTTCTAAAATATTGAAAATATTTCAACATTTAGATTTTAAATACTTTTTAAAGAAAACACTTAATGCAAATTTTAAGAAATAACTTTGTTTGTTAATGATATGACCTATAACATTGATTTATAACCTTATAATATTCACTCCATTAAATGAAAAAGTAAACTAAAAAAATAATTTTCTTAATTATAACACATTTTCCCATCAATGTTCAAAACACTAGTTTTTATTTCCCCAAAGCAAAAGTTTGATTTAACTATTCCAATTATCAAAAAGTATCAAGAAATATCAAGAAGTTAATATATATGTGTGTGTGTGTGTGTGTGTGTGTGTATTGTATATATAAACACATGCATAGGTAGATAAATATAGACATAGATATAGATACGGATATAGATGTAGATATGGGTATATGCTTCTAAAAGAAACATATGTGCACATCTTTCGCACACATCCAGACATAAGCATATCATATATATCTGTGTGTACTGAAATACAAATATTTACGTTTATGTATATATCATTCAGGAATGATGCTGAAACTTTAATTTGACTTTAAAATAAACAACATACAAATCTATGCTAATGAAAGTAAATTATAAAGGAGAAATAGTTGCCTTTTCTTTCAACATTAAAAAAATGTAAGTTTATGTTTATTAACATTCAAAATTACTAATGCTATATGTAGATTGTATTTATAAAGAAAAGGGTCTGGGATAGAGGAGGCAGCTGAGTATAAAAAAAATAGATGGATTTTGGCCTCAGACATATCTGATTTTGAAAACAGCTTTTGGTATATTATGAAAGTCATTTAACTCCACAACCTTCAGTTTCATCATCTCCTAAATTAATACCACACATTACAAGATGTTATACTAGCTATAGCACATAGCTAAGCCGCAGTAGAAACTGAAAATACAACTTTTATTCTCAGTGTTTAAGCTTCTTGTGTTCAGATCCATCTATCAGAATTTTAATGGCTATTCACAGACCCAATTATATGCAGAGTAAGAATTGCCACAGAATTGAAGGCAAAAGGTGGCCTAACGAAGTACTGATGAGGTGGTCATAATAATCTGGCCACTCAGTGTATATCCTAGGAAAGCAAATGCTTAATGCGTGAGAGCTAGCTCAGAATCTAAAGAGCTGACATTTGGGAATAGTGTTTTCTCTATTGGTCTACTTGAGAGTAGGGGGTTATTAAAATTGTGCTTTGAATAACATAAAAAAATTGGATAATTTTACATAGCAGGCTTGATGACAGATTGTCTATTTAAACTCTAAAATTTATACAGTTATAATAACATAATAAGTTATATATTATGGGAACTATAATTCGATTAGAAAAAATAACAGCAACTTTCTCTAGTTTTACAAATTAAGGCAAATGATTGAGTAAAAACCTAAAAAAAATAACATAAGGAAATTTGCAAACAAGAATACTGGAAAATGGTTAATAAGGAAAGAAAAGTCTTACAAAGAGAAGTGGAAGAAAGGGAGACTGAATGTATTTTAAAAATTAAAGTGAAAATACAGGAAGTTAATGAACTTCATGTCTAATTGTAAGTGGATTCTGCCAAGTAGGAAGTTCATTATCTACCCAATATTATGTTCTGCATTTTATTTCTAGTATGTCATTTAATATTTACAACTACAAAAGTGGGACAGGTGAGAAATCATCATTGCCATATTGCATATGAGAAAACAGGATCACAAGGGTTAAGAAATTTCTGCGGGTCACACTTTTGGTAGAGCAAAGATTTAGACTCTGAGTTATTTGACACCTGAATTTGAACTTCTAACCATTATACCCTATAGGTTATATAGCATACCAGATATTTTTTTTTCACTCTGCTATATTGACACTGACATTTCAGCTTCTCAGATATGTTGGTTCTATATTTATGGGAACCATCAATTTAATCAGTAATTTGATAAATATAGCATTTTCTAAACAATTTCTTGACCAAATTTGGTAGTGTACTCTTTTTAAAAAAATTTTGTTTTATTGCTTAAAATATTACAAAGAGTAGTACATATGTCTCCTTTTCTTCCCCTTGTGATAGTGTACTCTTAAGCACATTCACAATTATTTTTCATTTTCATTTCAATGAATTATATTAATTGGTATTCATTAATTTGTTTGTGACATGTAATGAAGATGTTAGTCTTTAATTAGGTTTTTTAATTCTTATCTAATTATATAGAATATAGTTTGTGACAATGTGCATTTTCAAGTGTAGCCAATAATTCTAACAAGATCAAATCTCCAGGGCTACAAATTGCAGATCGTAATTTTATTCTAAAATTATAATTTCTCCATTGACTTAAAATTTTGCCATATATAGTTCTTGTCAATGCCCATTTTATTTTATTCTATATACTTGACATCTAATTTTTTCATGCTACATATTTATGATATTGTTATTAACAAGATGTAATTTTTCAGTAAAATTGTAATTTATTGTAAGGTTTACTGATTATAGTTTTAGCTATTATCACTTTTACTTTTTATTTTTATTATGTCTAATTTTTTTTACTGATGGTCCAATCAAACTATCATTGTGTCAGAATGGATATATCTAAATATCCTGCTTATGTTTTTCTTTTTGTTATAAAACACTGAGGTTATATTTGAACACTTGAAAAAAAGAGAAGGAACAGCTACTATAACAGATATAAGAAAGATTCAATTGAAGACTATAAAAATTTGTGGAATCTTGCTAAAAGAATGACCATATCTTTTAAAATGAGCATAGCACTTTACCAACTGTGCAATGCCAGTAATAGGAAGTGTTTTCACATCACTAATCCTATACCTGATGTTTTATAATGCGCCACATTTCTCTGTGCCAGGTGCCTACATACCCTTCACTGGTGCTGTTTATATCTTTGCTGCTCACAAACAATCGTGGCTACTGTTTTGTGTCTATCACTTTAATGTTTTGTTCCTCATGGTCCCTCTTAGATAATCTCCTGCTGGAATTCTGCTACTTGTGCCATAAAAAAATAATAGCTTTATTGATATATAATTCACATACCATAAAATTCACCCGTTTAAAGTGTATAGCTCAGTGGTTTCTAGTATATTTATAGGGTTGTGCTGCTATCAAGATTAATTTTAGAATATTTCATCACCTCAGAAAGATAACCCTAACCCATTAGCAGTCACTCTTCATCCCCTCCAAGCTGCCCAAACATGCCAACCACTACATTTTCTATATCTAAATTTGACTTATAAATATTACATAGACATAGAATCATACAATATATACTGATTGGCCAGATTATTATGACCACCTGATATTTGTAGGCAAATTAGCTGTAATTTTTCACTGAAGTTGCTAGAGGGCCAGACCATTATAAATAGGGAAGCAGGTTGTTTACCATGACAGTAGAAGTGATTTTTTTTCCTGAAGATATGGGTAAACAACGCGATTTAACAGCCTTTGAATGTGATATATTTTAACGTGAGTGGCCAGATTATTATGACCTTCATCAGTACTTTGTTGGGCCACCTCTTGCCTTCAGTTCTGTGGCAGTTATTCTTGGCACTGACTCCATGAGATGTTGAAAGGTGATGTGAGGAATCTGAAACCATGCCTGATGACTAGCACTGTCCAGTTCTGTAAGATTTAATGGTTGTGGAACCAGCTGCCTGATGGCTCTTCTAACTTCGTACCTCAAATGCCCAATTGGATTGAGATCTGGTGATTGTGGGGGCCACCTAAGCAAGGTAAAGTCTCCCTCATGTTCTTAAAACCACTCCTGCACAATACAGGCACCGTGGCATGGCGCACTGTCTTGTTGAAAGAAGCCATCTCCATTGGGATACGCCATCAACATGATAGGATGAATTTGATCAGCAATGTTACTTAGGTATGTTGTGCTATTCAGAAGTTGTTCCACAGGAATTAAAGGGCCCAAATCATGCCAGGAAAACATGCCCCAAACCATAACACTGCCCCCACCAGCTTGAAGGGTTGTACTCATGCATGTGGGGTGCATGCTTTCATGCTGTTTCCATCAAATTCTCATTCTGCCATCTGCATGATGCAACTGCAATGTGATTCATCAGACCACATGACTTTTTTCCAATGCTTGACTGTCCAATCCTTGTGTTCCTATGCGAATTGGAGATGTTTTATCTTGGTAACTGCATACAGCAAAGTGTTCGAACAGACCTTCGGCTTCCATATCCCATAGGATGCAGTGTACGGCTAATTTGCCTGCAAACATCAGGTGGTCATAATAACCTGGCCACTCATAATAATATATATCCCACGTTCAAAGGCTGTTAAATCACACTATTTACCTATATCTTCAGAAAAAAATCACTTCTACTGTCATCGTAAACAACCTGCTTCCCTATTTATAATCGTCTGGCCCTCTAGCAACTTCAGCTAAATTATGGCTAATTTATCTACAAATGTCAGGTGGTCATAATAATCTTCTCACTCAGTGTATGGTCTTTTTGACTGTATTCTTTCACTTATAATGTTTTCACATTTCCTCCATGTTATAGCATGCATCAGTATTTTATTGCCATATTTTTAATTCATTAATTTGATGAATACTTGGGTGATTTCCACTTTTAAACTGTTATGAGTAATGCAGTAGGGAACATTTTTGTACAAGTTTTTCTGTGAGCATACTATTTCAATTAATTGTGATATTAAAAATTTAAGAAATTAAGGGATTAGTTTTCACTGGCATTCAATTCAAAAGGTGTTTCCTGAAATGCATCTGAAATGAGAGATATGAATTTATGCTTCACACAGATTTTACTTTAGAGAAAATTTTCACATTTCTGAAAGACATATGTTACTTCTAATTTTATAGATTAGTAATTTATTCCTGAATAAAGTTGTACATCTTATGATTACAACTGTAATTTGAAAGCAAGTCTTCTCTATGTCTAAGCTTATCTACAATGTTTAAAACCAATTATGGATTTGCAGGTAACTAATTCATATAAATATAGTATTTTCTCCAAAAGTGCTTTTCAATTATTTTGGATTCAATATTCCTATGACAATTAAAAATGGTGATTTCTAGGATGCTAACGAAAGTATATTGGGGATGATTCACTCTAGTTTTATCTGGTTAGAATGAAATCAGGATTTGGCTTAAAGGAAAAATAGAAAGCGAATCAATGGAAGGGTCACAATGTGACCAAATAACATTTTTACTAGAAATAAATGTGAAGAAAAAGTGGAAATCTGGGAGGCAATTATGAGGAAGAGTTTGTGTTTATCAGAAAACATTTAATTAATATTTCACAATGCATACTATTTTAAGTGCTTTTATGTGCTTAGATTAGAAAACAAACAAAGACAAACAAAAAAATACTTATACTGAGTGGCTACTTGAGCATCTCTGTAAACACTCCAACATACATTTCTTTGTGGTAAAGAACATAGGGTCATATACTAGATAAGAGAAGTGTGTATAGTATAGTCTTGTATTTGATCAAAATGAAATGATGATGTTATTGGAGAATCAAAAATTAACAGAAAGCCATAATAATGGCTCTTATTTTAATAATTTTATAGTAACAATATTATCTGTCAGTAGAAGGAGAAGTTATGAAAATGACAAGACTTTTACACATATTTACATAATCAGTATTCTCTTGTGGGGATGTAAGTTATTGGCTGCTTGTATAACCAAGAGTGGCTGCCCATGCTCTGGCACTCAGTTCTGTGACTGTTGCCATCTTTTTAAGCAGATGCCTTTGAAATAAATAATAGCAGAAGATCAAACAGCTGGGGAGTCAGCATGCAGGGAGAAGAGCTAAGCTGCAAAGTGAATTTACAAATGTTACTGAAGGAACTGAACAGTCTTTGCTGAGAAGTCCAAGACCTAATGTACTCCACTAGACATTAGCTCTCTGAAAAACGTCTGCAAACTGTTCCACTAAAAATAACCTATGTGAAAAATATTTACAAACTGGTCAACGTTATTTTAAACGGACGTCTCCCACTTCCCAACTCCTACCTTTCTCCCTTATTTCCTCTGACACCTAAGATAAAATCACTGAGTGAATACGATCCATACCCTCTGGGTTTACTAGATTAAAAAATGGAGCACAATATTTCATATCTCAGTATGTATGAACATTGCTTATTGAAATGGTGATCATGTGCATTCAGGTTTAATAAGTAGGTAACAAAATGCTGTTTTTTTATTATTTCTTTGTGAAAAAATAGGACTTTGGGATTACTACGTTTTACACAAAATAGAAGCAAAATAATGTTTTTTATTTTTTATTTTGCTCAAGCAGGAGGATTTCTAAGGCCTCACTAGCTTACCTTTGTTCACATTAGCCTGACATTATATTTTTTAATTTCACATTTTAATGGCAGTGACATGATTAATGTAGTAATCGGGTACAATCCAGCAATCAGATTACATGCTTGTTCTGTCATTTAAGCATTATATATTACAAGAGTAAAACCATCTTTTACACAACATGTTTACTCTGACCTTTTAAATGGAATTTCTTCCACATCTTTCCTAGTGCCTTAGGGAGAGGAGGTGGTGAATGCATCATTTTTATTGATGGGAGATATGAACAATTTAACAAACCAGAGAGTAAATCTTGTGACATGGTCAGCTTCTATTAAGACAGAAATGTTTGGAGAATAACAAGTCTGTAAATTATAATATCAATAGTAAGTAAATATGAAGGAAAGGAGAAAAGAGCATAATTATACTTATTTTATATTTAGAATTATAAAATCTAGCTATGTTATAACTTTAATTAAATCTGAAATTATATTTATTTCTTCTGCTAAATTGAGGTATATTAAACTACTATATGCATATTTAGTTACATAAAATACTAACAAGTGTTCACAATCACCTTAAAACATTTTACAGAAAAAAATGTAATACAAAATAAAAATTATATATATATATATGCACTCACACACACATACACAGGGTGTCCCCAAAAATTTATACACACTTTGAATAATTATTAATTCCAATGGGTTAAATTTGAAAGGAAAGAAACATCAATTGATGTCTCAGCTATTAAAATATGTACACATTTTTGTGACTATATATGTATATAGATATATGTTCTGGAATAATTAATATGTAAATTGTGGGTTAAATGACATAAACAGTTATGCCCCTGAATAGTTAAGAAATATTTTTAATTCCTTCTTCATGTGAGATATACCGGGGATAGATTTTATCACTTCTGGTCTTACAAGTTCTGATGATTCAGATTTCTTGTCTACACTAATAAAAGCATAATATTGAAATTGACTGTTTCTTTGGGAAGCCTAAGCCACACCCACCAGCCAATCAGAGTGGCTGTATGCAAATTAATTCAGCCAAGATGGAGGCCAGCAGCCCCGGAGGCGAATGCAGTGCAGGCATCAGAGTGAGCGGGTGTGTGGGTGGGCGGGGGCGATCAGCGGGGTGGCGGGTGGTGTGTATCTGGGTGGCGAGTGTGGGTGGCAGGTCGCAGGTTGGGTGGGTCCAGGCTGGGCTGAGAGACCCCCCCCAGGGCACAATATGTTGTGCACCAGGCTCCCAGTTTACCTTATAATCCACATGATCAGTCAGAATCCTATTTTTCTTTACGTCGGGACCTAAAAATATCTTGAAGCATTGAACTTATATGTTTATGTAGAAATTTCAGATGGAGCTTATCAAAATCTCAGGACACACGCTTTACTTCTTCTGGATGATGATGATAATGCACAGGCAGCAATTAGTAGGATGAGCTGAACAGGTGAAATAGCTTTTCGGTAGAGGGGTACTCACTTGAATGTCAAAGGAAGATCTGCAGGTTTAGCCCTGATTTCAAATAGCTCTTTGGTACTGATAAGAAATGGCAGAGATAACGAGTGGAGGAGGTTCTCATTGTTGACTCTCTGGTTCATCCAAATGGACAGACCTCATCTTCAGCCATAAGAAACCTCTGTGAAGGTCTAGGTCATTCACCTCCTTTGCCAGAATCAAGGAAACTTACTGGATATCTAGGGAGCTTGGTAATCTATTCAGTCTTTAATTCTCTTCCAAATCTATTTTTGACATAAATTTAATGTGCTACATGATTTGTTCTTGATTTGTAAATCTTTTTATTATTTTTTTCAAATAAACCCAATTTATTCAATGTTTTAGGTTTGAATTTTAGAAATATTCTTTCTAAATCTAAGCTTCAAAGTGTGTTTTTTTAAAGTAGCAACTAAGCATTAATTGTTTTCATTGCACATACTCAATTAAAGCTTTATTCTATATGCAACCATATGCATGCCCTTGACAAACTAAGAGAAAGATAACTTACCAGGAATAAGAAAATATAATAATATTTTTTTCATAACCTCACTGCATAGGTACCATACTTGCCCTGGAGGTTTAATGCAGAACAGGGCACTGAGATCCTTGCCCTCACAGAGCTCATAGTCTAGTAAAACAAAGGGCATGGGGTAGAATTTTAAGAACATTGTTTTAAGATCCTAAACTATTATGACAGAGATAGAATAATGGTAAAATCACTGGGTCTATGCTATTAATCATAGGAGTTAATTGAGCTTAATGACTATTTGGGAAATTTTGGAAAGCTTTGTTCCAATATGCTCATAGTCTTTGACATCCAGAAACTAAGAGGACTTTATCATATTATACAGAGACATACAGGGACACCTAAAAGCAAAACTTTTTATCCTGAACATCTGTGCATTTTACTTTTTCCATGATAAGAATTCTTATTCCTTGCCATTGCTTATTAAAGAATAAAGCTTTTGATGAACTTATGAAATCAGTTGGGAAGGCTAATTTTCCTTCATACTATCAATCATTGTTCCAAGATTTAAGTTTCATAAAAGAACAGCCATCTACAAAGTCTTTGCTACTTTTAATATCAATTTGAGCATGACAATTTTGTGGATAGCATAAATGACACATTATAATTTTGTCTTTTCTGTGGGGTTTTACAGTAAGACTCTTGAATGGTTCAAATTTGACATTAAAGTGGCCTTGGTAAGTGAGGACACATGACTATATATTACATTAACAAAGGAGAACATGCAGTCCAAATTCTATTTGTAATGTGATTGATAATTCATGGTCAGCAGAAATCAAAGTGTTTTAGAAAATGTGCAGGACACTTTTTCTTTAATTCATTATTCAACAAAAATTACTCAATAGCTATAATGTGTCAGGTTCTTTTATGAGAGCCAGGAAGGAAGCAGTGGTAAGTCCCTACTTTCTTAAATTTCACATTATGGTGTGGAAGGCAGATAATAAACTGAATTAGCATTATACATTTTTTAAGCAAAAGAAAACTGAACAAAGGAATAGGCTATGACGGAAGCAAATGATGCTATTTTAAACAGGGTTGCCAGTGAAGTATTCTTTAAGGATGTAGCATTTGAGTAGAAAGTTCTAGGTTATGAAGAAAACTGAGGATTGAGTGTCCCAGGTAAAGGGACATCAAGTACCAAGACTCTGAATCAGAAGCATGTTTGATGAATCAAGAAAATGCAAGAAGGCCAGTGTGGCTGAATAGAGTCAGCAATGAAGAAGTGGGTATTGATAAGTTCAGAATGCTAACAGGGGGAACAAACCATGTGGTGGTTGCCACCAGAGTAAGGACTTTGTATGTTTTATAAATACTAGAGGCCCAGTGCACAAAAATGTGTGCACTCAGGGGGATCCCTCAGCCAAGTCTGTGCCCTCTCGCAGTCTGGGATCCCCAATCTGGGACATCCCTGAGAGATGTCCACCTGCTGGCTTAGGTCCACTCCCTGGGCAATTGGGCCTAAGCTGGAAGTCAGACATCCCTCTGGCAGCCTGGGAGCCCTCGGGTGTTGTCCACTTGCCAGTGGGAAGCAGGCTTAAGCTGCAGTTGGACATCCTTAGCACTACTGAGGAGGCAGGAGAGGCTCTCATCACCACCGCTGTGCTGGCAGCCGTCAGCCTGGCTTGTGGCTGAGCAGAGCTCCCACTGTGGGAGTGCAGTGACCACCAGGGGAAGCTCCTGCATTGAGAATCTGCCCCCGGTGGTCAGTGTGTTTCGTAGTGACCAGTCATTCCCAGTGATTCTGCTAGTAGGGTCAATTTGCATATTACCCTTTCATTATATAGGATAGAGGCCTGGTGCATGGGTGGGGATAGGCTGGTTTGCCCTGAAGGGTGTCCCAGATCAGGGTGGGGTCCCCACTGGGGTGCCTGGCCAGCCTGGGTGAAGGGCTGATGGCTGTTTGGAGGCTGGCCACTGTCCCTTCAGGGTGGGGGTTCCCACTGGGGTGCCTGGCCAGCCTGGGTGAGGGGCTGAGGGCCATTTTCAGGCTGACCAAGCCCCCTAGTAGGGACCCTTACCCCATGAGGGTGGACCATCCTGGGTGAGGGGCTGATGGCTGTTTGCAGGCTGGCCACAGTCCCCAGCTACCCAAGCACCCAATGAGGTTGGCTGGAAGCAGGTATCTGGGGTTTATTTATCTATTATAATTGAAATTTTGTTGCCTTGAGCAGAGACCACAGCCTGCGTAGGCAGGCAGCTTCCTCCATCACCAGGATAATGAAGTCTCCTGTTTGCTCTAGCTCTGTGGCTGCCAGCCACCATATTGGTTTGATTAATTTGCATATAGTCGCTTTGATTGGCTAGTGGGTGTGGCTTGGGATGTAGCAAAGTGATGCAATTAGCATATTACTCTTTTATTACATTAGAAGATTAGAAAGTTTGTAGCTACTATAGAATTTGGGGCAAAAATGAGATTGCTCTGCTTCCTACATGGAGAAGAGATTTAAAGAAAGAAAAGGAAAACCATTGAGAATTACCATAGTTCAGGGTGTCATCTTGTAAAAATTTAGAAATGTAGTAGTAACTGTGCAGATGCTGAATAGGAGAGCATCTTATTTCAAATTGACCTATCACAATGAAGCTCATGACCTGTCAATGCCATTTAAATGAAGTAGCATAATAATTCATGCAAAGTGAGCCTGGGATTTGTATTACAGCAGAAGGTCTAGAACAAGATGCCCAAAAACTGTGTAGTATTTCAAGAGTGTTCAACAGTGGCAAAAAAAAAAAAGACTTTTTAAAAAATTAATAATAATCTAATCTAATAAAAGAGTAAGATGCAAATTGACCCTCACTCTGTTACACTTAAGCCACGCCCACCAGCCAAGCCATGCCCGCCAGCCAATCAGAGCAGCTATATGCAAATGAACCCAGCCAAGATGGCAGCTGGCAGCCACAGAGCTATAGGAAACAGGAGGCTTCATTGCCTGCCTAGGCCTCTGATCAAGGCAACAAAGTTTCAATTATAAAGATAAATAAACCCCAGAAACCTGATTCCAGTCAGCCTTGTTGGGATGTTGGGTCAATGGGAGCTGTGGGCAGCCTGAAAATGGCCCTCAGCCCCTCACTCAAGCTGGCCAGGCACCCCAGTAGGGACTCAAACCCTGAAGGGACTGTGGGCAGCCTGAAAACAGCCCTCAGCCCCTCACCCAGACTGGCCACACCCCCATGGGGTGAGGGTTCCCACTGGGGGGCTTGGCCAGCCTGCAAACAGCCATCAGCCCCTCACTCAGACCTACCAGGCATGCCAGCACATGGATATCCCCTGAGGGATCCAAGACTGGGGGAGGGCACAGGCCGGGCTGAGGGACCCCCCTCCACCCTGAGTGCACAGATTTTTGTGCACCAGTCCCCTAGTTGAAATTATAAACTACTAGAGGCCCAGTGCACAAAAATTTGTGCACTCGGGGGAGGGGGGTGTCCCTCACCCTGGCCTATGACCTCTTGCAGTCTGGGATCCCTCAGGAGATGTCCACTTGCTGGCTTAGGCCCACTTTCTGGGGGATCAGGCCTAAGCTGGCAGTCAGACATCACTCAGGCAGCCAGGAGCCCTTAGGGGATGTCCATTTGCCAGTGGGAAGCAGGCCTAAGCTGCAGTCAGACATCCTTAGTGCTGCTGAGGATGTAGAAGAGGCTTCCACCACCACCACTGTACTGGCAGCCATCAGCGTGGCTTGTGGCTGAACAGAGCTCCCCCTGTGGGAGTGTACTGACCACCAGGGCAGCTCCTGCACTGAGCATCTGCCCTCTGGTGGTCAGTGTGTGTCATAGTGACCAGTCATTCCCAGTTGTCGTTCTGTTGTTAGGGTCAATTTGCATATTAACATTTTATTATATAGGATAGAGGCCTGGTGCATGGGTGGGGGTCACCTGGTTTGCTCTGAAAGGTGTCCTGCTGGGGCGCCTGGCCAGCCTGGGTGATGGGGCTGATGGCTGTTTTCAGGCTGGCCACAGACCCTTTAGGGTGGTGGTCTATACTAGGGTGCCTGGCCAGCCTGGGTAAGGGGCTGAGGGCCATTATCAAGTGACCATGGTCCCAGGCTGGAAGCAGGTATCTGGGATTTATTTACCTTCTGTAATTGAAACTTTGTTGCCTTGATCGGAGCTCAGAGCCCACAGGACAGGTGGGAATCTTGGCTTCCTCCCTTGCTAGGGCAACATAAGCCTCCTGCCACTCTTCAGCTCCCTGGCAGCCACTATCTTTGTGATGGAGTGAGGGTTAATTTACATATTACTCTTTTGCCTGGGCATAATACCCCCAAGCCCCTCTGATTGCCAGCTTCACAGAGCCCAGGCCTCTGCGATCACTGACTCTGATCCTGCTCCCTGCCATCGCCAGCTCTACCCTTGCCCCACTGGCAGCCTCTGGCCAAGGCTACAGGCCTGGGCAGGGGACCTCCAGACCCCTGCTTTGCTGGCTCCGCTGGTTCCCAGACCCCTCTGATCACAGGCTCTGTCCCTGACTTTCTGATCACTGGCTCCACCCTTGCCCATGCCTGAGGCCTCTGGCCTGGGCAGGGGACCCCCAGCCCCCTCTGATCACCTGTTCTGCCCCTCAGGCCCCCTACCTTCCCCACCACCCGCCTGGTTAACAGGCCTGATCACTTTAGTGGCAGGGCTGAGCCGGACTGGGCGCTGCCATCTTGTGGCTATGGGGGGGGGGGCCATCCTGTGGCTATGGGTGCCACCATCTTGTGGCTAAGGGGGCGACTATCTTTGTGATGGAATGATGCCTAATTTGCATATTACTCTTTTATTAGATAGGATAGTACTTTCCCAAAGATATTTTGGACAACAACAAAAATGGCCAAGAAATATTCCAAATTATTCTTTATTAGGGAAAATATTTAGATTCTGGGCACATGATCAAGATTTGTATACATAAAAAAATAAATGTTTTTTTATTTTTAAATACAAATATATATTATAAATTTTATATAAAAATAATTGACACATGCCTTGTATATACCAGTTGTGTCAGTGCTCAGGCCTTATAGTCAATTAAAACTAAAAACAATCACTTACGTCATAGTATAGCCATAGTGGCAAATAAACAGTTATTTCCATTCAGAAAAAAAAAAACACAAACTATCAGACATCTGGTACCTTCGAAATATAGTGCCAGGTACTAGGAAAGGCATATTTCCCATCCTCAGAGGGTTCAATATTTTCATATGTCATCATCAGCCCATCTCCACTCCAGATACTGCCCACTAAATCATCGTTCACGGGATTTAAACGCAGCCTCACCACTGAATTACATGACCTATCTATGGTTCATCATGCTTAAACTGGAGATAAGACTTTTACCTACTCACGTGGTGGTTGTGAAGACGAAATGTGTTAGAACATGCTCCTTCAGAAATGCTAGCCTGTGCTATGAGCAATAGGCATATCACGGTGCTTTTCACAAAATTAAAATCATTCCTTTTTTTTT
>PVJC01019547.1:0-30134 GCA_004026665.1 Murina feae
TTGTTGTTAGTGAATGATCACCATCATAACACATAAAATAACAACTTTCAAAGATTAGAACATAAAAAAGAAGCAAGCAAACATATAAAAACTGTGTTAAAATTAACATATTCTTTCTTGGATAACTCATTTCAATAGGGACTTCAGAATCTATGCAATGCCTCTTGGCTATTCATTCAGTTTTATTAGAGTCATTTCAAAGTGTAAGTTGATAGGTAAATTTTGACTTGAAAGAAAGAGGTAGCAGATTGCCTTGTTCTTCAAAAGAGAGCAGAAAGCACCCAGAATTACATGCAGGTATCTCTTATGGAGAACAATTTAATCTGTGGGTAAATTAAGAAAGCAGTGATAGATCAGATCACACCAACCTCTCTAAGTTGATCCTGCCAGTCTAGAAATGATTACAACTTAATTCAAGTCAGCCTCCTGGAACTCTGGGGAGAAATGTCCAACACTAATATTACTCCAAGTAGCTATTTGGAAATTGGCCTTAATCATTACTTTGTTTAAATATTTGAAGCAAGTATAGGAATAATTATGCTCGCTTCTAAGACTAAAATATGATATATACGTAATAACTGGAACACAGATGAAAACCGACTTCCATAACACAGTTGTTATGAGGACACAAAGGACACCGGAAGTGAGCCTCAGCTTTTCAGGAGGAGGCCCAACCGTGAAATAAGAACACCTGTCCCGTTCCTACAAATGGCACAGGGTACTTAAATGGGATACTTAGAGGTGATGTGGTCAACGCAAACTCAGAGGTCAGGGTAGGATCAGCTGTGGAGGGATTTGAAGCTGACCTTGAAGAACAGAAAGAGTTTCAAAAAGCATAGAACTAGAGCAAGAATGAGGGCAAGAGTAGTGCAAAGTAAAAAGTGGGAACAGAAATTAAATTTGGGGTCACATCTACTTGCTAACAGGGTAACTAATTCAATCTTTCAAATTATCCTGCAAAGTTGCGCTTTTACACCATTTTCATGAACACAATACTGAGGCTCCGGTTAAATGACGAAGGCCACACAGCTGGTAAGGGCCCCCACAGAGACTTGAATCTAAGTCTGTTTGATACCAAAGTCAATAACTGGTCAACAAACCAGCATTCCCCAGGGCACATCTTAGGCACCCTAGTAATTTATATTGAATAGAAATCAGGAAACAGAGGATTTCAGTGGTCAAATAAATTTTGGAAATTCTTATGATAAATACTAATAATTTTTCAAATACATGTAATAATGTTTATTAAATGTTTCTCATGTGTGTGGTTGAAAATAGTTTTGCTGTTGTCACTTGAACAGGGGGACCTCTCACAGCCTTTAAATTTTTAAATATTTTTACTGATTTTTGAGAGAGAGAGACAAATACCAATGTGAGAGAACATTGATCGGTTGCCTCCCATGCGTGCCCCTGACTGAGGATCAAACCTGCCACCTAGGTATATGCCCTGACCAGGAATCGAACCCACAACCTTTCAGTGTGCAGGACAATGTTCCAACCAACTGAGCCACACACGCCAGCGCAGAGCTTTTAGTATTTTAACGTGCATTGAGAATTTCCAATATTATGTGTTGAGCAATAATATTAATAATCTCACATAAGATAATGCTGATCATGCAAGCACATGATATTAAAGTAGAATAATTGGAAATGTATCAATAAGCTTCAACTCTAAGTCATTATCTTCTGGTGGGCAAGTTTTAAGAGTTAGACATTATGCCTGGTAACTCCCCATTCTTTCCGTTATCCCCAGTTAGTTTTATTGGAATAGACAACTCGGTAATAAATCGTGTGTGACCGTCTGAGCTCGGGACCAGGTTTGGTTGTCGGGGAATGAGGACAGGAAGTTGGGAGGTGGGAATGCAGCTTCTCCTGTGGTATCCAACAGCAGGGGAAGTTGGATCTGGTTATTCACCACTTGAAATATTGAGACTAAGTTTCTGGGAAAGACACCAGTGGAGTTTCTCCCACCCACTTTGTCATGGCAGTGGTAGCAATTGTTGTCATTTGTGAGTTTATAAATCTTTGTAAACTGCATCAGGCTTGAACAAACCACTCATTGTCCAATTCCCATGGCATGTTGGGTAATGTGTTCAATAAAATAATAGTCTCTGCCTTCTCTGTGTTCTACTAAGACCATGTAGCCAAATCCTCTGTATATCAAAAAAGATGATCCCACCATTAAGAATTTCAACCTTTTCATTTTTAAAGTCCTATTCCCATTATCCTGTATGTAGTTGGGCATCTTGAACGAGCATTCATGCTGAACTGGACGCAGTGCCTGTCTCCCTCTGAAGAGAAGATAACTCATCTTCTCTGTACATATCCTTAAGTGACACTGGGAGAAACAAACCCATCTTGCCATCATCCCGGGGGTGGGGGTGGGATGAAAAGGTGAGATCCGAGAGACCTTTCAAGATGCCACATACAGAATTTGGTATCTGGTGTCTGATAGGATGTGACAGGGAACAGAAAGGGTCAATACTGCAGGATGGCGAGGTGCCAAGATCGCTAAGGTTTCCAGTCTAGTCGCTGTAAAATAAGGAAGAAAATTCAGGGTGGAAAGATGTTAAAGGAGAAGAGTCCTTCAGGAAACTAGACATGTGGGACTCACAGCAGGAAAGAGGCAAGGCCACCAAAAAGATGCCCAGTGTCGCATAAAGCTTCCCGTTTGGTTTACGGAGCACTTTCTCCATGCCGAGCACGACGTTAACTGGATTCTACAACAGTCCTGTGGGGCAGTATCATTAGCCCCAGATGAGGAATGGGCTGAGAGAGGTTCGATACTGTGCTCAGTGTTCTAAAGATAGCAGGAGGCAGAAATGAAATTCAATCTGTAGTCTCACACTGAACATACCAGACAGTGAACAATGTCTCACTTATTAACTCCTCATTATTAGGTAAACCGTGTGTACACAAACCACCCAAACACCCGATCTAGCTTTAGTGAGAAGTCAATTCCATTTAATAGTCAAGACATAATTATGATTAATAAAGTATGGAAAATATAAAACCTGTTAATGCACTGTATAACAAAAAAATTATTTTCGAGCATGCTGACAAACAGAATTTAGTTTATAAATTCCCAAATGTGTTATATGTTTGAAATAATCATCAGTCCCAGTATATTCCTCCTGTGTTCATGAACCAACGGCTGAGAGAGTGTGCTGACTGCAGACCCATGACACTGATTCCAACAATTAGGTTTCTACTGAAGTGCTCCGATTTCACCGCGGGGCTGCAGAAACTTTCATAACTTCTGCCCACTAGAGGTCACTGTTACCTTGTGGTCTCAGAGCCAAGCTTCGATTTGCCTTGAAAAAATGAACTAGCACCTGCTATCCATCCGTTCTGGCTGTGTTTACATCTTTGTGCCTAGAGTCTGTATTAATTTACTCGATAAAGAATTGGAACAAAGAGCCAAAACAATCATCTATTGTGAACTATGTTTCAGATCACGTGAAGATAATACAAGCTGTCTTTAGAAAATCTATCAGAGATAAATTGTCTTCAAATTTGAATTTAAAACATTTTGTTTTAAAAAGTACATTCTAGTTAAATTGTCTACAGACAAGATGAATTATCTGTGTCATGTGTTGGGCAAACTAATCCATTCAAAAAGAAATAACATGGTATACAGTTGCATAACTTTGGGCAAGTTCCTGACATCACTAAGCCTCAGTTTACTTAGCTATAAAAAGGCGATGATGGTTATACCAAATTCATGGGGCTGTTGTGAGGATTAACTGAAGTGCTTTATGTGTGCAAAGTACTTATCACAGTGCCTGGAACACAAGCAACACAACATAAATGTCAGAAATTGTTAGTATTATCCACAGAGCCCAGCAGAGTAGTGCCTGCAAGGTTCAAATGAGTTCACATTTGTAAAATGCTTAGCACAGGATCTGGCACACAGTGAGGACCATTTATGTGTTTGTTAAATAAGTAAACAGAACCATGTTTAAATCATAAATAGGTAAAACGCAAAAATAGCCTAAAGAATGTAGAAACTTACTCATATCATAATATCAATTCAACATGCTCATTCTAGAAGGCTGGGAAGAAGTGAGACCTAACACTTGTAATTACCAATTTTTAAATTTCTAAGTAACAAGAATTTCCCAAGTAGTCTAAAGAAAGACCTTAACATGAAACACCTCTATAAACACATTGCGCTGCAGACTGAAAGAGCCTTTTGCAACCCAAATGTACCTCCTATGCTTATTTTTTAAGTAAATGATCATGTTTTATCAGACTCTTCCTCTTTTTGAGAGTGTCAGTGACCTTTGTAAATGAAATTTCTTGCATCTTTGAGTTCCAAGCATCTGCCCTGCGAACCTGTGTTATATTTGGCAATAATTATGGGAGAATCCCAGCGGGTCCAATGCTGTCCTTTGTGCGGCACAGGGCTCAGCAACTCTTTATTGAGTAAATTAATACAGAATGTAGTCACAAAGATTTAAATGAATATTTACACTGCTATAGTCCGATTAAGTACATTTTTATGCCCGCTTCATCAAGGCCATTCTTAAGCAAGATTGGCTCTTTAAAAACCGTTACTTTGAGTGTCTGGTGATGAAAAATTGCTAAGATTACTGACTAGTGCATTTTAGTGCGGCTGCTCTATTTTGTGCTGAGGTGCTAGCAGTTTTATCCACTGCTACCTGTTCTTTATCAGTGCAAATGTCAAGGCAGGGAAAAAGGCCAAAATATTAGAATTATTTTAAAATAGTTTGACCTTGTAGACACTTGAAAGAGCCTTACATCTTACTCCCCTGGGGGTCCAAGGACCTCACTTTGAGAACTGCTGGTCTAGTGGATGATGTCTCAGTGAAAGACAGCCCTGGTCAATGTAGACTCACCAAGTGTTGCCCTTGCCTGTTCCAGCTTCTCCTTCCTTGGGCAATTTTGGAAAACAGCAAGAGCTAGAGTTCCTTGGGTTCAGGCTAGAGTGGGTGATGACACTTTCTGAGGCCACACTTGTGAGACTCTCTGAAGCTCTCTCCAGAGAACTGAAGGAATTCAAGTGATTCAGAGCAGTGCTAAGGTCTTTGGCAGATTCAGGGAGATTTAGACGCTCCAAACCAAATCTTCACCCCTGCTGGATTGTATGGCTGGAAGTGTGAGGATGCTATTTTTAAAAAATATTTTTTTATTGACTTCAGAAAGGAAGGGAGATGAAGAAAGAGAAAAACATCAATGATATGAGAGAACCGTTGATTGGGTGCCTCCTGCACTCCTCCTACTGGGGATTAAGCCCAAAACCCAGGCATGTTCCCTGTCCGGGAATTGAACCCGTGACCACCTGATTCATAGGTTGGTGTTCAACCACTGAGCCACGCCGCCCAGGCAGGAGAGTGCTATTATAAAACATTTATATTATACAGAAGGTAGAGTCCTTTCCCAAGGACACATCAAAAAATACATTATGAATTAAAATCTTGTATTTATAACTAATTTTTATAGTTACCCCTTATCCTAAGTTAGTGCAGATAAGCATTGAATTGTATAAAAAGTGTAAGAACAGGAGAACTTTACGTCCTTTTTCACTGTTCACATTTGGAATACAAAAACTAGAAGCTAAAGGTCAACTAGACGAGTCAGCATTTGGCTCTCACACCTCTCACGCCTAGCCTGCTCACTGCCTTTTTTTAGGTTTTCCAAAACCTGGCCACTGACATGAGCATTAAAGCTGAGCCTTGCCAGCTCCCAGACTAAGGCTTTGGGGAAATTATTCTTAGAGGAGGAGTCTGGTACAGTGAAGAAATAGGGTGTTCCTACCTAGAAAGAGCTGGTGCCAAGGCAGGAGGTCAGTAGGGCTTGCCAATGGTCAGCCACCCTGCTAGGCGGACTGGCTGACCCGGAGTCTACCCTGGTCTGTGCTGGCCCCCACGGGAAAAGGCCAGTGGGAACCATGCCAGTGCTGCCCACTCCTTTGTGAAGGAGCCTGACTCTAACCAAAGAAAACATGGAAAGAGCATCAGAAAATGTGATTAGAAGACAATTCTAATTTTAGGATAGTCCCTTCATGTCGCAAATAGTGAGCAAGTCCATTTGACCCTTCTTGGACTTAAATTCCCCCTACGGAAAAGAATTTGGCTAAGCTGACCTCCACAGTCTCTCAAGGCTGTGCCCCTCATGTTCCTAACCTTTGAGTCACAGCCTGCATGCAGAGCACTGGCCCGTGGTGTCCGCTCATTATGGAACAATCACAACAACCATGCCCATGAGAATCTCTGATTGCATGAAGCCACAAGCCATGGATTATATGCTAGTTTGTGCTAGTATTCAAATGAGCACCTGTCATTTTTACACAATCAATGGACGGCAAATCCAACATTCTTCCCTAATTAAAAGTTGTAAATGAGGTGGAAATGCTGCTGCGACCCTGACGGGAGCCAGCACTCAGCCATATGCCACTGAAAATTCCAGGAGACAGCCCTCAACCAGTGGGGATGGCACCAGCTGGATCAGAAGCCCCCGCAGTCCGATGGGTGAACAGCTCTGAGGTCACCACCCAGCAGTGGTCAGCTTGGCAATGTGACCTCATTGGGGCTTCTCTCCTTCCCTATTTCACACTCCTCCAGGCCCTACACCTACGCCGGTAAGTCAATTCTCAAAATGATCCATCGACAACACATGTTCTTGTCTCAGTTCTGCTTTCTGATGGGACCCCAGAAGCGACCACATGGAGAACTCTGGTCCAAGCACATAAAAAGCACTAAACAAACTTTACCTGCTATCGATTTTCTATGTGTCTGCTATCTAGAGGCAAGCCTTCGGTTCTCTCTTCTCTCCGCTGCTGACTGATTCTCAGTTTCTTTGGTCTTTGTTATCGTCGCTACAGGGCAGGCAGAAAATGAGAAATGAAGTTGAAAGTGCCAAATGGCACAGGGCGGAGACCTGGAAACTGCTTCTGCAAGCTGACTTGGGATAACCTCATTGCTAGGGATCTGGGGTTAACTCACACACCATTTTTAAAATTCACGTGTTATTGTATATTTGAACATTTAGAATAAGCATATCAAAACCATGACTTCACTTTGTTATTGATTATGCTCATTTTTTAAGTGACTTGGTATATGAAAATAATTAATGGGAGTAAAATGAATATGCAGATTAACAGAAGTCATGGAGGTGGTACGTGAAAAATGAAAGTCTGGGAAACACTAATAGATAAGTGTGCTCTTTACAGCCATCGTGTTTAGGTAAGTCAATAGGGACGTTCAGTAATTTTGTTTTCACGTACATTATACATTTTCTTATTTAGGAACACAGACTTGATTTGCAATATTTACATTTTGTATTACATTGTTTTAACTTGTAGAAAGAGAAAATAAGATATGTTTTTTATATTACCCCCAAATAACAGAACTAGCAAGGATTTTAATTATTCTGAAAATCTGAATTGACACAAACATAAATATGATTCATCGGCATGTTTGGGACAGCACACCCAGATGACAAGGCAGGTATTTTATCCAGTATATTGGACAAACCTTTCAGTTGTTTCATGTTCTAAATGGATACAGAGCACATTAATATCACAAAGAGGATTCTCTGATGTCACTATAAACAACTGTTTTTAAAACTGCTAGACTTATAGAAATTTCTAAGCCTGAATTTCTGAATAATTTTTAGCAATGGGGAAAAGTGCAAGGATATGTTGTAGAATCTGATTACAGAGACATTTTTTTAACAGTTAAGAATTTCCAAAACTTTTTTAAATCCACACCAAAAACCCTCCTAAGTAGGCTATATATCTTGCTAACCTTTTCATTGGGAAATAGTTTGAGGGCTACATTCTCATAGGTTAGGTGAATAACATTCTTTCCCATTTGGAAGATGAAAATCCTTCTAGCATTTCCCATAGGAGATATGTTAAACAGCCAAAAATTATGAATGCTTGGGCACCAGAGTGACCAAGTCTGAAAACACAGACCCAATCATGACGTTAGGTCAGATCTAAAGAGATTTACAATGCTTTATGATGTCTTATTTAAATAAAAGAAATCCATTCATGTCTATCCATGTCTTTCCCATCTCTCTTACTTGGTCCCCAAGGACACCAGACCAGGTGATAAACCATTCCAAGATTTGGCAATTCTTCTGAGAATGAACTTAAGGGTCCCAGAAATGCTTACTGTGTCAGGGTCCCCTGCAAATTCTGAGACATTCAGAAACCTGAATCCCAGGGCCCTCAGTCCTCTAAACACCACCAAGGTGCTGAGTTGGTAGTTTCTTGTTAAATAAGGTATAAATAAGGCATTTATATACAAGGAGCAGCAAAAGATTTATATGGAAAACATACAATAATTCGTAAATAAAATTTCAAGAATAAACTGTGTTTCACATACTCACAACTGTAAACCTACTTTTGCCCACCTATATAAGCATAGGAAAATATTGCTCAACTGCTTGGGGGAGGGGAAAATTTTAACTGTAAATCATGCATTCTCAATGGGAGTAACAACACCCCCCAAGGGGGTAAAAAATGATTCTTTAGGAGGGGTAAAAACCTTTTATTCTTTTTATGTATAAAACACAGATATACCTTTAAATCCTAAACAGATACACAGTCTATCTATGGTATTAAGATTTCTTAGGGGGTGTTCAATTAGGGGGGGGGAATCAAAAGTCTCTGGAAGTGAGATAGATGATAATGGAAAAAACTCAGGACCACCACGGTAAACCCACTTCCTATAGGAACGGTGGTTCAGAATGTCTTCTGTAGCATCTTCTAAACTTTTACATTGTTCTAAAAATAACGTATTCTGTTTTAACTGATAAAAACAAATTAAACATGTGGAAAGGGCTGCTTTTCCAAATGCAATGCCGTCTCTTGGAAAGTGCTAATATCCCTAGAATCTGAGTTATTTTTCTTCTTCCCGAGTCCTATTCTTTTCCTGGCTGGATTCCATTCCTGGAATAGCTATGGTATCAAGTGAAAGGCATTGTGGGGCAAGGGTTCAAAGGAATAGCACAGAAGGCCGCGCTGAAGAGCTTCCTCAGCAGAGCGGTCACTCTTCAGAGGCTGCTTTGGCCATAGCCTTCTTAGCAAGGGAAAGGGAGTTTTGCTTTTGTGCTATTTTATTCTCTAATTGTCATATAAGTAGGAGAATGGAGAGATGCTGATTTAATTTTTAGCTCCCACAGGCAAAAACAGGTCGCCAACTTTAACATGCCCTAGGAATAGCTGCTTTGAGTTTCCCAAAAGGCAGTGCAAGTGTTGGAAGCTTTGAAATGTAGCACCTGCCTCTATTATCACCCGACTCTCCTGAGAGGGCAGTCTGAGGCATGCACTCCATCCCCTTTGGCGAGTACCACTCCCTGATTGGAAACATTCAAACAAGAATAGAACGAATCTGTCTTAGTTAAAAGTGGTAATACTACCTGTGTGTCCTCAGGAGCAGGAGCCTGTCTGCGACCTCCCTGTGTCATCCCGGACCGCAGCACACGCCAGAGTAAGGAAGATGAGATGAGGCACACACTACCTACAATCCAGACGTCTTTCCTTCTAAGTGGTAGGTCCATTCTCTGGGAGCGGCTATAAAGAAGTCACTCGGCTTATGTGTTCCTTCTCTTTCCCACTCTAGCACCAGCGCATGTCCCAGCACTGAGTTGTTAGCGCTGTGCTCTGAGGAGCAGGCAGTGTGAGATTACAGAGAGTGCTTGCAGGGTCCTGCAATAGATGTTCCAGTTACACGATCCACAGATAATCACCTCTTTAAAAGGAAAAATATGATGGTCTGTGTAACAGATCTGAAACAGGTGCAGGGGCAGAAAGAGACCTGTGGTGACAACTGACACCAAGGAGAAGGAGCTTGTGCCCAGTTCAAAAAGATTAGCAAGACAGAAACGGGCATCCGCCTGGATGGCTGGGCCACCCCCAGCAGCTTCCTCCTGCCCTGAAGGGTGAGGAGTAAAGAAATGGGGTGGGGAAATGTAACTTTGAAAAATTATAAACCCCTCATAGACGTTACTTGAGATCTAAGTTTTAATCTGTATGAATGCCACTGATGGTACATTTTCATAGCAGTTAGTCAGGAAATGTCACCTA
This sequence comes from Murina feae, assembly GCA_004026665.1. Lineage (NCBI taxonomy): Eukaryota > Metazoa > Chordata > Mammalia > Chiroptera > Vespertilionidae > Murina > Murina feae. Next base: position 10,061 of record PVJC01019547.1, read on the forward strand.
CTATGAAAAGCACCAACTGCAATCCAAATAGGCAGATCCAGGTTTTGCTCCAACCCACTCTATCCTATTCACATTCTGTTAATAAATGTTTTTTTCTGTTTGATCTTTGGAGCATTTGTACCAGGCATTTAAATATTCCCGAGGCTATGACATCCTGCCTCTGTTAGGGTCATCCTTATTTCATGCTCCTGGCCGCCCCCCACACCTCCAACAGCTTCACCTTACTTCCCTGGTCAGGACTATGCCATTTGGATGGAGGATAAGTAACTAGGGGTGTACAGGAAGGTGGAGGAAATCAGAGAACAAGGAAGTGAGTGTGGATAGTCTTGGGCATAAAATGTAGGGGTATGTATAGCAAACAAGGGAAGCAGACAGAACCCAATGGAAAAATGGAACTCTGGTTGCCTAAACAAAATTATCTGACTCTTTTGTTTTTTATTAAGCAAACCAGAGGCCTGGTGCACAAAATTCATGCACTGGAGTAGGGGGAGGGAGTTCCTCAGCCCAGCCTCCACCCTCTCAAAGTCCAGGAGCCCTCAGGGGATGCCTGACTGACTGCTTAGGCCCAAGCCATCAGTTGGACATCCTTAGCATTGCCTCAGAGGCAGGAGAGGCTCCTGCCACCACTGCTGTGCTCACTAGCTGTGAGCCCGGTTTCTGGCTGAGCAGCACTCCCCCTGTGGGAGTGCACTGACTACCAGGGGGCAGTTCCTGTGTTGAGTGGAATCGGGCTGAAACCGGCTCTCTAACATCCCCCAAGGGGTCCCAGATCGTGAGAGGGTGCAGGCCAGGGCCAAGGGACCTACAGGTGCATGATCGGGGCCATGGAGGGATGAGGAAGGTTGGTCAGCCAGAGAGGGACCATGGGAGGCCTCCAGGGCATGTCCAGCCTGTCTTGCTCAGTCCCAATCGGCCAGACCCCAGCAGCAAGCTAACCTGTCAGAGTGTCTACCCCCTGGTGGTCAGTGCATTTCATAGCGAGCAGTTGAGCAGTTTTAGCATATCATTAGCATATTATACTTTGATTGGTTGAATGGATGACCAGACAACTGAACACTTAGCTTTTATTAGGCTTTTATTATATAGGATAGTGTGTGCATGTATTTGTATTAAACAGTAAATTAGATCAGAGGGAAATGCAAAATGGAGCTATTCATACAGGAAATAGAGAAGTAACAGAAGGAGAAACCCTGGGTTTGATTGTACAAAAGTAATACTAATTAGCATTATGAGTCATTTATCATTTATGAATTCATGGTATATATATATATACACACAGAGATGAAATCCATCACTCATATGTGGCAGATTAATTTCTTTTAGTTTTACTTGATTGTGTATTTAGATCTAGTTTATTATGGCATATCTGTTAAAAGCTTTTAAAATTCTACACTGTTTAGGTGATTCTGAACACCCTTTAAATATCATAGAATGAGAAAAGTCATTAGAAAGGATAAAAAGGAACATAGAAAAATAAAATGAACAAAACATGCTATAAAGGAGAATATGTAGTGTTTAATAAATTCAACAAAACATAGAGGAATTAAAAGAAGATACTTTAAAATAAAGCCAATGGAGGAAATATAAATGAAATAGAAAAACCTGGTTAAGAGCAGGAAAAGAAAAATAATCTGAACTTTACCAAACCATGTTAACAAATATAAGTTGTTAAATTTATAGATAATTTGCCCTATTGGAACTGGAGAATAAAGACTTTTCTAGAAAGAATTGTACTCCAAACTTTCCAAACACAGCTTCCACATCACATAGTGTCTGAAAGCCAGAGCTCATTCTTTCCAGTGCACCACAGTGAAGATTTTTACTATGATTAGCAGTGCTAATCTTCTCAAAGTGAGAAGGAATCAAAGAGAAAGGAGAATAAGTGGAGAAAATTATGGCTTAAAAAAATTAATCCCTGGAGAGAAAAGAGTGTTCTTTACTGTGACCCCAGCAGAATATGGAGACATGTCAATCCAGCTCTGTCTACATACCCAAAGACATCTGAGCTGCTGGAATGCCCTTCTCCACTCACCCACTGCCAAGGCCTCTGGCTACCCTGGCACCCACTGGCTCAGGAGACAGGAGCTTCCAGCACAGGGGCCTTGGCAGCCACAGAAAGGAGAAAAGCTCTCAGCCTCACATTCATGTGCCCATCTGTCCTCCATCAGGCAAGAGAGAGACAGGGAAATTTACTGCTGACATTCTCGGCCCTTCGCCATTTGCAAAGAAGAAGCTGAATGGGACATATGGAGCTACTTGCCATTCCTCCACACCTTCCGCACAGCACTGATTGCAGGACCCAGCCTGCAGGCCCAGGTTACACAAAGGACATCAGATTAATTGTGAAGGATGTTCTCTTAGGGTTTATGAGAAATGATATTCTCAGTCTTTTCCTCAAAAATATACTAGCCCTGCCCTAACCGGTTTGGCTCAGTGGATAGAGCATCGGCCTGCGGACTCAAGGGTCCCGAGTTCGATTCCAGTCAAAGGTATGTACCTTGGTTGCAGGCACATACCCAGTGGGGAGTGTGCAGGAAGCAGCTGATCAGTGTTTCTCTCTCATCGATGTTTCTGGCTCTCTATCTCTCTCCTTTCCTCTCTGTGAAAAATCAAATATATATATATATATATATATATATATATATATATATATATATATAGTGGCTTGGTTGGTTGGAGCACCGTCCTGTGCACCAAATGGTGGCAGGTGTCCACTCAGGACACATACCTAGATTACAGGTTTGATTCCCAGTTAGGGAGCATTCGAAAGGCAACCAATCAATGTTTCTCTATCATATCGATGTTTTTCTCTCTCTCCCTTCTTCTCTCTCAAATCATGAAAAACATGTCCTTGGGTGAGGAGTAAATATGTATATGATATATCCTAAAGTTTTGACTACCAAATCATTTGATTTCTAATATTCTGAAGAATTTCATCACAAAACAACTCTTCCTTAAAATGTCCATGTTTTAACTTAGCACCATCTCACTCTGAAGACATTGCCTACTCATAGAAATTATATCAGAATGTGGAGAAAAACAGTACTGGAAAAATAATCAAATTCATATAAATTAGTAAGACAGTTGGTAATTTCAAAGTTATCTGAGAAGAATATTTTGTCTTCTCTGTCTACAGAAATGAGTGAACAGAGAAAGAAATCCTTCTGTTTGTATGGGCTGTAAACAGCCCTCACGAGGAAGCTCTTCTCATTTGACTGAAATTTCACCTGTGGAAACTTTTTCTTGATGTATACTGAACAGGACATTAGCTCACAGGGAAAGTAGAGATCTCAGAAAACCTAAGTTTTGACCTCACTCACTTCTTCTCTCCAGTACATTCTACCATTCTGTATTCACTTACAGTAAAGACACCTCTGCCCTTTATACCTAACAGATCTATTTCATTCTGTTGCTCATTAAAAATGCCCTTCTTGTCTGAATAGTGCTTTTCAGAAAGTAGCTGGACAAAGAAAGGTTTCCCAAACCTGCTTAATAAGAGTCAGTTGCTCTGATTATTAAGAACAATGACTCCTCAGCCAGAAAGCGGACTGCACTTAAATAGATCTGTTCCTCCCACAAACATTTTTTGGTGCCTATTATGTGCCAGTTACTGGGAAAACGCCTGAGAATGCAACATGATATGAGTTCCCGACCTTGAGGAGTGACACTAGAGAAAGGTGACAAACACATTCAGAACAATCGCTTGTGCCAAAATAGGCAACACACTGTGTGGCCCATGCTGGGCTAGGAACTGTCTGTCTATGGATGGATGACGGGGAACTAAGTGAGCTAAAATAGGGGATGGGATTGCCGTTGGCTAACATGTAGTAAATGCTTAGCATGGTGGCAGATAGTATGCTAAGGGCCTTTTATCCATTATCACACTTAATTTCCACAACAGCTATCATCCCATTATCCAGATAAGGTGGAGTTTGGTAACTTGCTGAAGATCAAGCAGCCACAATGGGCTCAGGGCCCATGTACTGCCCAGATGAGGACACAGCGCGCCATTGGGCTTATCCCTGCTCCTGACCATCAGTGTCAATAGCTCTACCATCTGTCTGGGAGATTAATGTCTTGAGGAAATTGGAAACTTCCGCATAGCAATTGTACCAATTGCAGTGCTTCTCAAAATCTCATGTCCAACTCCACGCTTTTAAATGATCCTTTTTAAGAAATGTGTGTTTTCATATTAAGAAATGTGTGTTTCCATAAATTCGCTTTCATAACTTCAAAGCCACTAACTATAATGTAGAAACGCATAATCAAAGGCCTCCTAAGTACTTCCCAAACTCAGTTGTTTAATTTACAAATGCATAGTCCTCAGTGAAACAAAATTAAAACTTTCCTATTTATAAATGTTCTCTAATTCTTTTTTTTTTTTCTCTAATTCTTACTCAAGTGACAAAATAGAATTTGAAAGAGGTCTGAGGAATGGCTATCTTTATTGATGTATGTAAGAAAAGATAAGGTAGAACTAAGACTTTTCAGGAGACTAAATTAGCACACAATTACCTCATTATTTCCAGATCTTGAATCCTGTTCACTAGAACTTTCTTCTAGAAAACACTTCATCTTCTCAACCTTTTCCATGCACTGAAAAAAGGCCGCTTTCTCCAGATGGCTGCTGTTGTAACATGTGGTGATTTCCTCCAGCCTCTTCACTTTTAACACCTTGGTGGTGATTCCAATGAAGTGACTGTCTGGAGTGTTGTGTTCATCTCCCTCTGTCCCTGATTTGTAAATCAAGATGCAATTGTGACTTTTGATTGCACCTTCCTCCTGACTGCAAAGAAAGGAAACAGAGTTCTCATCACTTATTCACTTATTGACTTTTGGGAAAATGACAGGTGAAATTTTTGAAGTCTCTTCTGTTTAAACTGGAGGGAGGATCCAAAAATTGGAAAAAAAATGCTAATATTAGTAATAAGTTTCAAATGATGGAACTTTAAAAGAAAGAAGTTTTTTCACACACATTTTGCTACCAAACCAAACTGTAGGAAGCACCTTAAGTTTCACTGGACAACAGTATTTTCCTCACTGCATAAAATAATGTTTATATCAAGTGGCCAGTTTAAACTCAGAATATAAAGTGTCCTTGTATTTCACTGGGATTGAAGGTTTTGCGTCTCACAGCGCCAGTAGGAAGGGCTTCCTGTGGGAAGGTCTCACATGCTTCCCCTGGGAATTTTGCCCCCTCTGGGGAGTGGTCTCCACCAAATGAGTACTTTCCAGAGCCCTTCTCTGCCTACACTTTAAAATGTTCAGTGTTTATTTTTAAAAATAAATTTGTTTCCTTCTAGCCCTCCGATGTAGACAAGATATCTGCCCAGATACCTTTCTTTTCATCTTCATTAACAGCTCAGTACCAAGGAGTTCAAATCCTATGCTTTCCTTGAAATATTTTCCTTACAAATTAGGTCCCACACATAATACTGCTTCAATATTAGAGCCCTACGTGTATGTGTGCATGCATGCATCTACAATTCCTTGATTATGGGGGGGGGGGAGGTGTGATTTGAATTGGTGGCAAGTTTCCAACACCAACTTGTGTGGCCCTTGCCGGAGATTTTCTGAAAATTTCTTCTTCCAGCTTTTTGTCAATTTAAAATAATCAGTTTTTATCTCCACAAAACTTCATCTTTCATTTTCTTAATTTATATAGTAAAATTATACCTTGAGTTTCAAATTATTTAAAATCCAGTGCTCTACAAAAATCAACTTAGCCACATGAAAATCTTACCTATAGGCACACTAAAATGTAAACAGTAGCAACCACAACTCTGTAAGATATGTTATAGACCACTATTAGAATTCTTTCAAATTGCTCTAAAAAAAAACCTCATTATTAAAATGAGGAGAGAAATACATGACTATTTCTAAGATTAATTATGACTAAAATATAATAGGTTATTGCAAATGGTACTCAAAATGAATCAGAAACACACACAAAAATTAACATATGAAAACAAAAGAAAAAAAGGACATCTGTAATACTTTCAACAATAAAGATCTTTTTTTAAAAAAAAAAAAAGCTTAGATCCAAGGTATAATAATTTTGAAAAAAAATTAAATGTATTAAATGTTAATCTCTACCTGGAGTTTAGTACAACTTGTTAAGACAACATGGAGAGAAAGAAAAGAGATTTGAGAGGTTGTAATAATTTTTTTTAAATAGAGTAATTACCATTTATAGGAGGATATCTAGGGTTTTGAGCACTCTAAGTATAGAGTATGAGTTCCGGCAGATGAAGGGAAGTTTTTCAGAGTTCAAAATGACTACATGGTTTCTGGTATAAGCCTCCACTGTCAGTCAGCACAAACCTTCTGAAAGACAGCCTCCACTATGAAAAGAAGTATCCTCTCTCTCAAACGCCACTTTGAGCCCCTGTTTAAACTAGTATGGTCCTTGATCTCACGTTGCTCAGCTGTTGCCTTCTTAGTCAGATGGGGAAGTATATTAATTTTAGACACCAGGCTTTTTAAGGCCAATGGCTCCATTTCAGAGGTCAGGTAAGGAAAGGAGAGACTGGGAGCAGTGGATGAAATATCACCTTCACCTTTTCCTCTCCTCAGTGTGACAACATGCTCAGAATTATAAAACTGCATTTGTTGTTGATGATCATAAGTCCAGATATTCTGCCCCTTTCAGACTCATGATTATATAACTGCTCATTCCCAGCCAGGAGGATCCTTGGTAAGAGAACCCCACAAACAACTTTGTTTACCCATCTTACCCTGTGACATGTCCAACTAGAAAGGAGAGATCTCTGAAAGCACTTAGCCAGTTTTAATCTTTAAATCTTTAAAATTACTTGCAATATCTCCAACTGTTTACAACTCTAGGGAAAGATTAAAAGTGCAGGCATCCAGGGAGTTACAAAGAACAGGAACAGCCAACACCATGCATTTCTCTCGAGTTTTCCATCACAGACCAAGGAAAGAAAATCCAGCCAAATAACGCATGTGTCTGACTTTAACTGAAAGGGCTGTGCAAGACTGACTCAAACTGGCCAATAGGAATGCAGAGGAAATGACCCAAGTCTAACTGCATCCTGCCCCCTGTGCAACCAAACCCTGGCCCTTCCCTCGACCAATCAACAGGGGCCACACACATTACCCCACCCACTACTTACAGACGCCCTATAAATCCTTTGTTTTCCTGAAACTCGCTCTCTCTCCCTGCCCTGCCGCTGAGTCGGTGAGCGTGTGTGTGGGATGGAGCTCGAGCTAGCTTGAATAAAGGCTCTATGCTTTTGCATCGGGTTTGCATCAGACGCAGGCTCCCTAGGTGGTCTTTGGGGATCACGACATCTGGGCATAACATTAACAGTAGTGCATTCCTAGCTTTATTTAAAACCTGGCTTGCTTAGAAAATACAACTAATAATACAGATAATCCTATAGTTCCTCAAGGTCCGGGTGATTTTTCTCCTCTTTTTTTGGGGTCCTTTGCTGATTCCTCCACTCCCCACTTTAACACCAACCACTGGTGCTCTCTTGCTTTTCAAAAAAGTAAAACAAAATTCTTATTTTTAATTCCTATCAATGATGTACTCTATATAAAATAAAAATACATGTTTCCACTTGGATAGTAAACAGCAATTTAGAGCCATCTAGCAAACCATCTTCCCTAAACCAAGGATACTTACCAGTAAATGATTTGCATTTTGCCTCCCTAACCAGAGGGAATAACCAGATGGTGAATAGCTTATATCAGTGTACTCAGGGAAACTGATAGCAGAAATCCTATTAGTGTCATTTGCTGACCACACCCAAGGACAAATGAAGATAGAAAATAAACCTCATTTTGATTAGTCCCTTTCTAGTCTGTTAAAAGGGAAAGGATCTTTCCTGTTTTTCTACCCAGGAAGCAAAAGTTCTACAAATTATTAAAATGGCTATGTTTCATATTAATAAGGTATTTTTTACAAAAATCAATCTTTTAATCATGGGAATTGAAGTTTGCTAGCTCATGTTTGAGTCTAATACTCTTTGATATAGCATCTTTTGACAAAATAAATTTGACAATCCTTCCAGGGTTTGAATTTCAAGAAACTTTTTCTTGACCTAAAATTGACTTCAGATCGTTCCAATAGACCCTGGATGGAATGCTTCAAGTATTTGTTTTCTCTCTTACAAAGGAAAGGTTTCTGCTTAAGGTATATGCGAAGCTTTGTCAAATAATAACAACCATATTATGATTTCATTTATAGCTCTAATTGTTACTCTGGAATATTGTGCTTTGCAAAAATATGTCACTTGCAAGTATTGTTGATTCTTAAACTTTTTGTTTTTCAGATATAAGGAAGCATTTTTACTGCAAATTTGGTAAATTAGATATATTCTCCCCACCTGTCCCTCCAGTATTTGGCAATTCTTAATAAGTGGCAATATGTCTCTTTGCATGAATTCAATAAGACCTGTTTTCAATTGTAGCTATATTAACCAAGATAAACTGATAATGTGCCTACTTATAGCAGCCATGGCTTCCCCACGTTTTGCAGAACTTGTTCTATCCAGCATTCAATGGGAATCCCTTACAATCCACAAAGGCAGGCCATCATACTACCCTGCTACCCTGACGGTATGCTAGTAAAACCAAAAAAGGGGGGGGGCGGAATAAGGGACTCAAGGATTATGCTATAATACTACCTACAGCACACTTTACCCTTAATTTTTTTAATCTGAATGGTCATTTTCAATCCTCTGTAGAACAGCACTTTACCTCAATTACTCCACCTCAGAAACCGCAAGTCCTGTGGCAATATGTGGACACTAATAAATGGATGGGACCCAATGAATTATTAACATGAGTAAGAGGATATGTTTGTGTTTCTGGCCCCACAAGGCCATTGTGGTTTCCAGCTCGCCAGATTAAACTCTATCATAGCATGGCACAAAACTAACCCTCTTCCAGAAATGAAGAATCTGAGCCTGGGGACTTCGCAGCACCAAACATTGTGCCTTCCCCGGACCCAGATGGCCCCCGAAATAACCTGGGGAATGATGATGAAGCTGACGGCAGAGGCTGAGCAATTATTGGAGCATACTCACACTCCGCGCATTCCAGATAACTAACCATAGCTCTTTTTCTTTTTCTTATAGTCTGTAAAATCGGAACTGGAGCAGTAAATGTGATTTGTGGACCCTGACATTCCAAAGCAGAAAGTTCACCTCCCTCTGTCTTCTACATTCAGCAAAACAAAAAAGGGGGAGATATTGGGGAGCACATGAGACTTGGTTGGAAAGTTGTAAGGTGGACATTCTGAGAAAAGGGAAGCATGTGGAAAGCTGGATGCCCTGTTTATTGGAATTCCAACTTAGGGGAGACTTAGGGTGAAGCAGGGGATTTCCCAGGGGTGAGGACGGTGGAGCCCCTAGCGCTAGGACGCTTGCATGCACAACTCCGGAGACCAGGTTCTGTGATGCAGATCTAATTTTATTGAGGAAATGCAGCGGTATTTATAGTGGAGGTGGCCAATCATGGAACACCATCTTAGGGGAGCCAATGAAAGGTCAGGGTACTGTGTATGTGGCTGTAGGAGGAGCTCAGGCGGGCGTTGCCATCTTCCTGGTTTGCCAGAAAGATCTGAACTGCTGGAGTGCGCTCACAGCATTGCATCAGCCACTGCACCGAGACAAACCTCCTGCGCTCTACCTACATTAGGGGAGTGTCGAAGGTGGTGTCCCTAATTATTCTTTGACCTTTCCAAACAAGTCTGTATATGTGCAAAACCCAGTGTGTTTACTGAAATCCTTATGCTTAATTCTTGGATGCCCTTGCCTAGAGGACAATGTAAACACTTGTGTCCTCCCAAGATTACTCACTGATTTTATCTAAAGACTAGAGGCCCGGTGCACAAAAATTTGTGCACTTGGGGGTGGAGGTGGGGAGGGGGTCCCTCAGCCCAGCCTGTGCCCTCTCACACTCTGGGACCCCTCAGGGGATGTCCACCTGCTGGCGTACTTAGCCAGCCTGGGTGAGGGGCAGAGGGCCGTTTCAGGCTGCCCACAGCCCCTTCAGGGTTCTTTTCCCTACTGGGGTGCCTGGCTGGAAGCAGGTATCTGGGTTTGTTTATCTTCTACAATTGAAACTTTGTAGCCTTGAGTAGAGCTCAGGGCCCACAGGGCCCTGGCTTCCTCCATTGCCTGGGGCAACACAATCTTAGTTGAGCTAATTTGCATATTTGCTTCTGATTGGTTGGTGGGCATGGCTTGTGGGTGTAACAGAGTGAGGGTCAATTTGCATATTACTCTTTTATTAGATTAGATAAAAATTCCAATAAAAGCCCAATGAGGCAGGCAATCAGTTGATTGAGGCTGCCTGGCTCCTTCAGCCAGGCCATCTGTTGCTCTCTCCTCCACAGTGAAACCATCAGAGTAATCTGTTCATCCATTGTTCAGGGGCTGCTGGTCAGCCTCGGCAAAAATAACAGATAAAGGAATTGAAGAGGAAGAGACAAAAGTGTTCTGACACCAACCAAGTGGCCTGCAACTCAATTCATTTCTGACATTAACTAACTGAAGTTAGTGTCATACTTCACAAATTAAGGGCAAAGTCCCTCATAAGACTGCCCTCACATCAGACACCAGCATCAAGTCTTAGGACCAGCCCAGCCTGCACCCTCTCCAATCTGGGACCTCTTGGGGGATGTCCAACTGCCTTTCACAATCCAGGACTGCTGGCTCCTAACCACTCGCCTGCCTGATCGCCCCTAACTGCTCCCCTGCTGGCCTGATCACCCCTAACTGCCTCTGTCTCGCCCCACACCCAGGACCCTGGCTTCCCTTCTGGCTGGCCGCAGGCACCCAGGACCTAGGTTGGCTTCGCCTGGGCCAGCCGAGGCCACTGGGGACCACGGGTGGGTGGCTTCACTTCTGCCACAGCTGCAGGCGCCCAGGATCATGGGGGAGGTGGCTTTGTCCCTCTCCTAGGCTGCAGGTGCAGGCCCAACCACTGGCACCCAGGACCACAGGCCAGCCCATTTGTGCCTGGCTGGACCTCATTCCTCTCTCCCGTGTTGAGTGTCTGAGCCATTAAGGCATGGTGGCATGAGGCTGTGATGACCATTTGCATATTACCCTTTTATTATATAGGATACTTACCTTCACAATCTTTTTTGAGAGCAGCACTAGAACCTAAAGGGCAGTGGAATAGGCCACACCAAAATGCCACTTTAGTATAAGGGTTATTTTGAGCTGAAGGCAGTTGAGAAGCAGCAGACACAGTTCTCTACTCTCTCCCACTTTCCTTAAAAGCAGGACATACATTGTAAAGGTGCCCACCCCACTCCCCTCTCTACTGGAAAGACCAGACACAACTCCAAATCCTTTTAACCCAGAGGAATCTACATAACAAACTAGCCTGTATCTTTTTTTAGTTTCCTTATATATTTATCTTCCTACAAAACCACAATGAGCTACCATCTCAGACCTGTCAGAAAGGCTACCATCAACAAATGACAAGTGTTAGCGAGGATGTGAAGAAAACCAAACCCCTTTCCCTTTAATTACAAGTTCTGGACTCTTCCATTCCTCCGCCCTCTCCACATGCCAGGTCAGCTCCGGGTGTGGAAAACCGCTTTCCAGGGCGCAATCTAGGGGCCTTTCAATGGACACTGCTCAGGTGTCATGGATTGCGAAGATGCGCGGAGAGGTGCCTATTTGTCAACCATGCGCTCGTGCGCACGCGCAGTCCGCTGGCCCCCTTGGCTCCTCCGGAGACTCGCAGGCCGGCCACAAGTGGGTGCGCAGACTACAATTCCCGACAGGCAACGGGACACGTTTCCCGCGGGTAGCTGCGGAAAACGGATGCGGAGGACCCTTTGCGACGCAAAGCGCGAGATGCCGCGGGAGGCCGGCTGAGGGCGCGCGGCCGGGGCAGCTCCGGGCGGGAAGCATGAGCGGCGCCCTCCCTCGGCTGGCTCGCGTCCTGCCGCCTCCCCGAGCCTGGGTCGCGCGGCGCCGGGCCTAGCGGCGGGCATTGCGAGCCCTTGGCGTGCGTAGGGGCGCTGCCAGCGCGCCAGCGAGGGCAGCAGCCGCCATGGAGGTGAGCGGGCCGGAAGACGACCCTTTCCTGTCGCAGCTGCACCAGGTGCAGTGCCCCGTGTGCCAGCAAATGATGCCCGCCGCGCACATCAACTCCCACCTGGACCGCTGTCTGCTGCTCAACCCCGCGGGGCACGCGGAGCCCGCGGCCGGGCCGCACGGACCCGGGGAGCGGCCCAAGGGGCTCTCGCCTCCCGGCGCCAAGAGGCGGCGGCTCTCCGAGAGCTCGGCGCTGAAGCAGCCGGCCACGCCGACGGCGGCCGAGAGCAGCGAGGGCGAGGGCGAGGAGGGCGACGACGGCGGCGAGACCGAGAGCCGCGAGAGCTACGACGCGCCGCCCACGCCCAGCGGCGCCCGCCTCATCCCCGACTTCCCGGTGGCCCGCTCCAGCAGCCCGGCGAGGAAGGGCCCGGGGAAGAGGCCGGCCGCCGCGGCCGCCGTGGCGGGGAGCGCGTCTCCGCGCAGCTGGGACGAGGCGGAGGCGCCGGAGGAGGAGGAAGCGGTGGGCGAGGGCGATGGGGACGCGGATGCCGAAGGCGAGGACGACCCCGGCCACTGGGAAGCCGACGCCGCCGCCTTCGGGGCCAGCGGCGGGGGCCGCGCGCACTCCAGGGCGCTGGCGGCCGAGGAGATCCGGCAGAGGCTGGAGGGCAAGCCGCTGGCCGACAAGATGCGCCCCGACACGCTGCAGGACTACGTCGGGCAGAGCAGAGCTGTGGGGCAGGAGACCCTGCTCAGGTCTCTCTTGGAGGCGAACGAAATCCCCTCGCTCATCCTGTGGGGGCCGCCGGGCTGCGGCAAGGTGAGTGCCGCCTTGCCGGGAAGGTTGCGAGCCCGCATCCCCACGGCTCGGGCGTGGATCTGACATCTGACGGCCCCGAAGAACCGCCCGGCCCTGGACACGGAGGCCTCGGGGCGTCGCGGAGCCTCGAGCCCGGGCGGCGCCCGGCCCACAGGTGTTGTGATGGAGTGAGAGGCACACCCACCCAGATTCACAAGACACGTTTTCTGTCGTTTTCAACCTGAGAATTGGGTGAATTCATAAGTTTACAAGAATATGTGGACGGTTCGATTTAATCTACTTTTGTGTTCCAACACCACATTAATGACCAAATTCTTAAGGGAATAGCATGCTATAAATTGCAGAGGATCATTTGTATGTTACATGTTTAGGCATACGGAATCAGTTTTTAAAAGATTTAATTCCTATTGTGCTTCCTTCTAGCTGTTAATTTATTTTATCAGACTGATTTGTATTTATCTTTGAAACTATTTAACAAAACTAGTATGAACACTTTGCCCTGTGCAAGCCATTTTCATCTAGAATTTCTTTAACTGCCTTCATAATGCCATGGATTTAGAGAAGAAACGGTGCTGTATTTTGGTGTCCAGTTCTGTATACCTCGTTAGGAATTAACACAAGTCCAGAGGAGGGCAGTTAGGATATTGGTGTCTAGAAAGCATGTCATTGGAAAAGCACTTGAAAAGCAGTGGAGTGTTAAGACTGGAAAAAATAAAAAAGAATAGGCTGGAGTGTTTAAATATGTGATTAAAAAAGAAAATCTATAGGAAGAGGGAATGAGCACCAGTGAATGAAAGGCAACATTTAGGATCAGAGTAAAGGGGCTCTCAGAGTTTTCATGTTCAGACTCCTTAGCACACCCGAACTTTTATGATTTTTCTGCAGTTTTTCTTCCCAGTTTCATCTCCCACAACTTAATCGCATCTCCCTTTACCCCAGTTCTTGAAATGCATGTTGTTCCTTTCGTTGCCTTGTTTGCAGTCATACATTCCCTTTGGCCAAGTACAAATTAGATGTAACCCAAATAATGTCTTACCATGGTGGTAGGTTTAATTGTCCATGAGTCTTTATTTAACATCATGAGAATGGCTGATCAGCTGTTGATGGTCTCATATTACAAGAAAAGTCCCCAGGGAGATGATGAGTAGGGTGAACTCAGATGATGCTGGGCAAAAGATTTAGTAGGCAATACTCCTCAAAGCAGATATATATATATATATGTGGTTTAGGAGCCAATAGGCTAGAAATTTGCTGAAAAAGCAGCCTCGTATCTATTGGTGCTATACAACTTTTAGAAAAATCAAAGTGCCACCTTTCCATTCAGGGGCAGATTTGAGTCCCAAACTTTAATCTTTCCTTTTGCTCTATTCCCATCCACATTACTGCATTGCTAACAATAATGTTAGTAAGCATATGCAAATTTGTAGAGCACCATTAAGTGCCAGGCATTGAGCAGTATTTTCCTTGGATCTCCATTGTTTTCTGGTAAGTACTGACATGATCTCCTTCCAAAGCAGACATTCCAAAGTACCATGCAGTCATATTAAATGCTAGCTAGTTGTCATTGGTCTCTCAATGCAAAGGCTACCTCTCCTCTTCTAAGCTGCAAAAATTGATGGAGTCTGTGGACCTGCACTTCAATTGCACACCTAGTCCTTCAGCAGTAATGTTGTCTTGGCTGGAAGAGATCACAGCTGTCACCCAGGCTGTACTAAATCAAAACAGCTGTTCTTTTTATAGGATTCCAAAGATCTTAGACTCCCCCTCCCCCCCCCCAAAAAAAAGGAATCAAATGGGGTTAGGTACAAAGAAGGAAAAATCAGGATTAGTCTAAGGTTTAACTTCTTTCCTGTTTGATCCATAACTTTCTTTCTGATAACGTGCTATGATATTTCAGATTGTGTCTGTGCTGCTAAGCATTTTTCAGAGATCAGATTGCTTGTTCAATGCTTAGGTTGATTGTCTTTGAACTCATGGGCGCTTTTTTCTCTGTCTGATCAGCTTTTCAAACTGTGTGTCATCTTTTCTAGACTACGTTGGCTCACATCATAGCCAACAACAGCAAGAAGCATAGCGTAAGATTTGTGACATTGTCTGCAACAAATGCCAAGACAAATGATGTACGAGATGTCATAAAACAAGCTCAAAATGAAAAGAGCTTTTTCAAAAGGAAAACCATACTTTTTATTGATGAGATTCATCGGTTCAATAAATCTCAGCAGGTATATTAACTTTTCTACCTTTTGGTCATTGTGAACATTAATTAAATAGAATATAAAGTATGTAAGATCACTTTGAAAAGCATTAAGCACTATGCAAATGCTAGCGACTGTTATCATTATTAACTGTCTACAAAGAAGCACAGGCTGCCAATCCATTTCTTTAGCTAAACTTTTTTACTTGATTTGACTCTATCACTGAATAGACCCTTAGAGTTATAACTGGATGTTAGCACTCCAGATATCGCAGTAGATCATTGACTCACCTTGGCATTTCCCATTAGCAGCATCTGGTGGTTACATAGTCACTGATATGTATATATATATATACATGTATATATATATATGCTAAGTTTATTAGGAAGAATAACAATATGTCTTGAGTACTTGCGGTGAAGAAGATTTTGGAAATACTCTGTGTTTTCTTAGATTTCTGTAATTACATAGCTGCTGTATTCAAGCTATTCCAGTTTGGTCTTGGGATAGAAGATACTTTTCTAAGTAAAGAAATCATTTATATTGAAATTAGAGTAGAATTCTACTTTGAGCTGTTACTCTACCAGCAAGAGACCAGACTTGGGCATTGGCATTCCAGAAGATGTGTTTTAGGCTTAAAAAAGCATTAGTTGTGTTCTCTTGCTATTGCATCCATATTCAATATTCAGTGACTATAAAGCTGCTATTCCTGAAATCAAAATTAGGAAAAGGAAGGAATGGTTGGCCAACTTACATAGGACTCTGCAGATTGTCGTTGACTGGAATCAATGTCTTCTGCTTTCCTCCCATGATTAGGATACGTTCCTTCCTCACGTGGAATGTGGGACAATCACTCTAATTGGGGCGACCACGGAAAACCCTTCTTTCCAAGTCAATGCTGCTCTTCTGAGCCGCTGTAGGGTTATTGTTCTTGAGAAGCTTCCAGTAGAGGCAATGGTGACTATTTTAATGCGAGCAGTCAACTCACTGGGCATCCACGTCCTGGATTCCGGCCGTCCCACAGACCCTCTGAGCCACAGCAGCAACAGCAGTTCTGAGTAAGTTGACTGTGCAGTATCCTGGAGTAACACACCTGCCAGAGAATCCCCTGGCAGGGCTCCAGAAAGGGCTGGACTGCAGAGGGAGAGTGGGGACAGAGAAGAAATGTTAACCAAGTAATGAAAACAGAAGAGAAGCGAGTGCGGAATTGTAACAAGTATATCTCTGCAAATATTTTCTTTCTTTTGAGATGTTTTGTAGTTTATAATGTCTGAATCTATAATTCTTCAAGCTTTAACATTGCTTTGCCCATTAGTTTTGGGGTATTTGCTTTTGTGCTTAGGGATTTGGTTCTTTACCTAGTACACTTTTTTAGAAGTCTTGGAAAACTATGGGAAGCCTTATTTATTATTTTCTTTTATGGAATAGATTTAATTTATAATTCTTTAGAGGTTTATAATCAGATTGCAATTTTTTCTTTCAGTTTACTTCTTTAAAAATATTAAGTAAAAATTAATGTAAATGGCACCATAAAATCACTTAAATCATTTTAGAGTGATTTTTACATACTCTAAAGTCAGACTCAATTTCATGGAAGTGAAGTAATTTTAACTGAAAAGACACACAGAAGCTGTTCCTTTCCTCTCGGTAATCAGTAACTGTACATGAGTGCTACATGAGGTCCTTAATTCACAGGTTCTGTATCATGGACAATCAATTAGATTACTTCAGTTATAGGTTTTCATTTCTTAATTTTAGACTGTATTCTTCAGATGTCGCTGATTCATGTGTCACTTGAAACATTGCAGTGGAACTTAATCTGGTGTGATGAGAGGCTAATGCCTGCCTCTTCATGCCGGGGACCCCACAGCTGCTGGTGCCTCCCCTGGGGCCAAGTTCTGGAGCCACACTTCTGTGAGGATTAAGTACAAGACATAGGCTCAGGGTTTAGGTTTCAACAGTCTCTCCCTATATGTCTGGCCTCTCCCATTTGCTCCTGTCTCAGATATGAGGAATTATGCTGTATCTCATGAAAGACCTAAAATGTGGCCAAGGACCCCTAAGCGGAACAAATTCACATCATTTTAGAGTATAGTTGTGATGGGATAGCCATCAGAATTGTGACCAAGAAGATATATGGAACTGCTGGTATCAGTCAGGTGTACTCAAACTTAGGAGCCCTTTGTATGCTGGGCACTTGTTTTTCCCTCTCCCAGTCACTGCCATGCCAATATTTAGTGAAATGAGAACAGATGAGCCATGGAACTCATCTTAAAAGGATTTCTGCGTTTTAACAGGATTCCCACGTCACTTCCATGCACACTAAAATCTGAGAGGAGCAAGTGAAACTGAAAGCTGTATACAGAAGTGAGCTGGTGATCCTTTTCTTTAAAAAAATTTTCTTTTATTGATTTTAGAGAGGAAGGGAGAAAGAGAGAGATAGAAACGTCAATAATGAAAGAGAATCATTCATCAGCTGCCTCCTGCACTCCCCCTACTGGGGATCGAGCCTGCAACCTGGGCATGTGCCCTGCTGGAATCCAATCATGATCTCCTGGTTCATAGGTCAGTTCGCAACCACCGAGCCACACCAGCTGGGCAAGCCAGTGATTCTTAATCTGTTAAAATTGTTTCCAGTCAGAGAACACCTTCTCTCTCTAGTAGATCATTTACTTTTCCATTACCACTCATTTAGAATTGATCCTAACTATGACTTCTTTTCATTCTCCTGTTTATTTTCCTATATCCTTTACCCTCCTAAGAAGGCCAGGAGCCTTCTTGTTCATACCCACAGCACCCAGCACAGCACATAATAAATGGTTTGTGAATGAATAAACAAATTGTACCTTTTAGTATGTGAGAAATAGTTTAATGGTTTTTTTGTTTGTTTGTTTGTTTGTTTGTTTTTGAAAATCTAGCATAAGGGATAATTGCCCCATTGCCCAGGTATCAAGAACCCTTTAATACTATTGTCCAAGCAAACTAGCAGCAAGCAGAATGAAATTAAAGAGTATTAAGCTTAATTTATTGGTCTGCTTGTTAGAAATTCTGACAGGAAGTTAAGTTGGGATATGTCATAGGCCATAGGAAGAATTATTCCTAATAGAAGTACCTGGCCACCCCAGTTGCCATGGATCATTAATAGTTGATTGTGTCCTCTTTCAGTTTTAGGTAAAATTTTACTTTCAAATTCCTGCTAACTGACATTAACTATAGATACACTATTGTGGACATAAGTTAAATTTGGTTACACTAAAATCTAGTGGGAAGAAAAGACTTTTGACCCCAAATAATTTCTCTCTGGAAAGCTGTAAGAGTACATTTGTATTCTTATGTTTTAGTGCCCTAGATAACATCTAGAACATTTTCAGAGAAACCCCAGGCTATTTAAGGTTGTGCATGAGAGAAACTGAGTAGGTTCCAAATCTGGAAAGTAATCAAGCTGATGCTTACACCATTCTTGTTTTAAAATATATTTTTACTAGAGGCCCAATGCACGGATTTGTGCACTGGTGAGGTCCCTCAGCCTGGTCTGTGGAGATCGGGCTGAAACCCGCTCTCGAACACCCTTCCCCAGGTGTCCGGGATTGTGAGAGGGTGGTTCTTGGTTCACCACAGCTGCCAAGTCACCACAGCTCTGCAGCTCCTGCATTGAGCATCTGCCCCCTGGTGGTCAGTACATGTCATAGCTACTGGCCAGTTGGCTGGTTGCTTAGGCTTTTATATATATAGATTGATTTCATAAAAGAAAGGAGAGGGGGGGAGAGATAGAAACATTAGTGATGAGAATCATGATTGGCTGCCTCCTGCACATCCTCTAATGGGGATCAAGCCTGCAACCTTGGCTTGTGCCCTGACTGGGAATCAAATCATGACCTCCTCATTCATAGGTCAACACTCAAACACTGAGCCACGCTGGCCAGGCCCATTCTTGATTTTACTTGAGGAATTGTGAATGCTTATACAGTATATACCTGTACAATATAAATTCTCATTCGCATGAGATGAAAGGTTTTTTGGTTTTTTTTTCTGTTTCCCTCCTATATTTAGTCTGAATGTATAAAAAATGAAGCTACTAGCCAGTTATCTTTCACAGTATTTTTAGGGACATGGGCTCACCTTTTTGCTCTACCCTTTGAGTACAGGGCTTCTACCTCATGCTCCAAGGTAACTAACTGGTTACCGGAAATCTAGCTGTTATATTTGCACTCCAGACAACAGGAAAGAAGAGCAGCCAAAAAATAGCATATCACCTCCCTCTCACCCTCCAGCTTTAGTGTGACATCTGCAAAATACTACTCTGTGTATACTCAGTTGTGTTTTGGTTGTGAAGAGAATGATGAAGATAAGCTGTTAATTTATGTTGAATTATCTATCCCATAGTGCCTTTCGTTTATATGAGTAATCAGCAGTTTTCATGTATTTGCTGTCTAAACATTTTGGTCACATGGTACAGTAAAGTATGTTACCTGCTTTGGGTTAATTTTGGAGGCCAAGAAAAAAAATCCATGGTCTATTGTCTGATGAGCTTGCACTGTTGAAAATGAGAAGGTAAACTAGTGTTTACTTGCTGTTTTGAAGGATTGTAAATTCCAGATCATAGGAGACGTGCATATTCAAAAACACCCCTAAAGAATCAGTTGTTTGTAGGCCAGATAATAGCGCATAAGTTCGCAGACGTGAAAGAGTGAAATGAGAGTCTGTAATTGCCGTATTACTGTCTAACTAGGCAGAGTTCCAAGAGTTGGTTGAAAGTGGCTTCTGTCCTGAAGGGAAGGTGTGCTGGCTTGGCTCTGAGATGGGGGCTTTTCTCTGATCATCTTGAGAGGAGAGCCCAGATGAGGTTGCCCAAAACAAGGTGGCTGTGAGATTGTTTCATGGTTGTTTTTGTTTTTTATAAAAGTTTGAACTATTCTGCCTGCCCTTTACAAATAATCTTTTCTAATGTTGAATAGAAAGAATGGTAGAGCAACACAAGCAACAGGAGTTGTGGATTTTAATAATTTTTCTTTAAAAATGTTTTGATA
>PVJC01019548.1:0-29996 GCA_004026665.1 Murina feae
GCCATTTGAATGGTCAACATTCAGTGATAGGCTACTACACGTCAGGCACTGTCTGAAGACTCCTAGCTCAAGGATATCAGAATATAAATTACATAAAT
Source organism: Murina feae (assembly GCA_004026665.1). Classification (NCBI taxonomy): domain Eukaryota; kingdom Metazoa; phylum Chordata; class Mammalia; order Chiroptera; family Vespertilionidae; genus Murina; species Murina feae. The sequence continues at coordinate 99 of PVJC01019548.1, forward strand.
TTGTTAAAAAACTGAGACTGAAACATGAATAGTTTATGTGAAAAATGAAAATTTTCATTTAAAGCTGTAATTTAAGAAGTACAGTTAAAATAACCTTATGACGTGCAGAAATAAAACTTCCAGCATTTTCCTGTCACAAAATGTTACATCTTGAATTTTCTAGCCACCTTCACACATCTATGAGTTTTAATAGCTTTCATTTATTGTGCCGTATATGCCAAACACTTCATTCATTATCTTAATTTTCTCAACCTATGAGGTAGAGGTAGGTTTTGTTATTTCATGCGTGAGAAAATCAGGTAGTGTCCAAAATCACTGAGCAAATATAGTGCAGGTTTTCAAAGCCATGCATGATTTCAATCCATTTTTTAAAAATGTTTTTATTGATTCCAGAGAGGAAGGGAGAGGAAGAGAGAGAAACATTAATGATGAGAATCATTGATCAGCTGCCTCTGGTACACCCCGCCCCCACCTTTACTGGGGATCGAGCCCACAACCCAGTCACCTGGGACCCTTCAGTCCGCAGGCAGACACTATCCACTGAGCCAAACTAGCCAGGGTTTCAATTCATTTTTAAAAATGATTTTATGATGACCTAGCTCCCAATTTTTTTTGGATCACTAGTTCTTTAGCAGAAGTTTAGAAAGTTTATTGACCAGACTTTTGTCAAATTCTAGTTCTAAACCAGGCTTGTGAGAATGGGCATTTACTTTCTGAGTTAACAAAATGATCAAGAATATAAATTTTGTCCTTGCCAGTGTGGCTCAGTTGGTTGGAGCATCTTCAGGTACACCAAAAGGTGGCAGGTTCATTCCTGGTCAGGGCACATACCCAGGTTGTGGCTATCCCGGTTGGGCAGTGTGGGAAGCAAATAATTAATGTTTCTATCAAAATCAAACAGTAAAAAGAATAGATGCCTTGCTAAGCTGTTCATGAAAGGATTTTGCAAACTTGAGCAATCTAAAGCAGTGCAGAGCCCTGGCCAGTTGACTCAGTGGATAGAGAGCCTGTGGACTGAAAGGTCCCGGGTTAGATTCAGGTGAGGGGCACATGCCCGGGTTGCAGTCTCAATCCCCAGTAGGGGGCGTGCAGGAGGCAGCTGATCAATTATTATTTCTCATCGATGTTCTTCTCCCTTCTTCTGAAATCAAAAATATATTTTAAAAAATATATTAAAGCCCAGCTGGTTTGGCTCAGTGGATAGAGCGTGGGCCTATGGACTGAAAGGTCCTGGGTTCGATTTCACTCAAGGGCACATGCCTGGTTGTGGGCTAACTCCCCAGCTGGGGTTATGCTGGAGGAAGCCGATCAATGATTATCTCTCATCATTAATGTTTCTCTGTCTTTCCCCTCTCCCTGCCTCTCTGAAATCAATAAAAATATATTTAAAAATATATATTAAAAAAATACAAAGCCAACCTTTGTGTTCCCTCTAGTTCCAGCCTACAGTAGGTACCTCCTACTCTAGGTGCCGCAGCAATCAGTTCACCACACCCAGGTGCTTGGAACCAGCACCGAGGGCCCGGCCTCCGGGGGGCTTCCTCCTTCCGGGGGAAAGGCTTTGCTACAGGAAGTGACGACAGCTGGGTGGGCCCACGGGGCAGGGCCGTCTCTTCCTCTCCACGCGGTGGCAGAGCTCGGCAGGCCTACACAGCTCGTGCTGGACGATGCCGGGGAAACTCCTTGGTGACGCAGATTTGGAATCAGACGCAGCCATGGGAACAGTGGAGACACCGAGGAGAGAAAATGAGAAGGTGCCACCGAGGGCGGGGGGACTGGGGCGCGGCAGGACGCGTGGCCCGGGTGCGGGAGGGGAGGGGAGGGTGCGCCAGCTGGGAGCCCGGCGCGGACCCGGCGTGTGGGGAGGCCCGCGTGGGTCTCGGCCGAGGGGCGTCTGGGAGCAGCGTTCTCCGTGGGCGGTGGGCGCGCCGCCGGCTGCGGGAGTAGTGGCCGAGGCCCGGACGGGTCGGAACGGCGGGGAGCGCCAGGTGTCCCACGTGGTCCCGGAGCCTGGGTGCCCCGCACCCGGTGCGCAGAGTTGGAAGGTTAGGCACCCACGTTTTGGGTCAGGCTCGGCCCCGACTCCGGGCCAGTGCGTGCGCGGCGGGAATTGTAAGGTCCAGGTAGGGCCTGACGCTTTGGACGAGCGAGAATTTCCCACCTGCACACGCGGGCGGCGCCCGCGGAGACGATTTCATCCCACTCGGGGAGGCAGAGTTTCCGGGTGAGCAGCCTGTAGTCCTGCGGACCAGTTCCTCTTGGCGTTATTGCCCAGATCGCCCGCTGCATGCACAGCCCTGTTGTGGTGCTAACTGTGCACCGTATTTTTGCGAGTGGCCGGCAGAGTGCACTTCCGTTCCCTTGACAGCTGCCTGCCTCCTTGATGTTATTTAGTGATCGAATTGTGACCGATTCTGTTCTGAGATGAGGTCAGTGGGAGCAAAGATTGTCCCGGAACTTGTATTCTACTTAGATCTTCTCTTGCTGTTCCCGGGTCTTTTGGATGGGGAGCTTTTACAGCAGCAATGTTCTGGCCTTGTAGGAAGCCGAGGGAGCAGACGTGCCTTCCCAGGTGGGGAGGACACTGCACTGCTGTGCTTCCACTGCCTCCGGGACCGTGTCCAGTTGTGGGGTCTCAGATTGGGAGGGACACGACCAAACTCCGTTGTATTCCAGAGGAGACCACAGGGATGGGAAATGCACTCTGATTTGGTAGAACCAAGGGATGAAAGCACCGAAGTCACGTGAAGCGGGGGCGGGGAACAGGCTGTTTTCCAGATGTCCCAGGGACGGTCATGTTGGAGGGATTACTCTCATCCAAGATGTGAGAGCAGAGGCCACGCCTGAAGTTTTAGGGAGGCAGATTTCAGCTTTGTACTTCTGGGATTGCTGGGGCTCTGTCGGAGAGGTTGTAACAGGCTCCAACAGCTGCCTAATTGTGCAGTAATATTGAATAATTAAGGTTTCAGTAATGGGAAACGTTGGAGAGGGTCCGATATTTCAGGTAGGAGCCGTAGTCTGATTGGGTTTTGAGGTTTCACTCATTCCAGGCCCTTGTAACTTGTGCTTCATCCCCACATCTTCTTTAAATTAGGTTCATCTTTTTAAAAAAATATATATTTTATTGATTTTTTACAGAGAGGAAGGGAGAGAGAGAGAGAGTTAGAAACATCGATCAGCTGCCTCCTGCACATGCCCTACTGGGGATGTTCCCGCAGCCAAGGTACATGCCCTTGACCAGAATTGAACATGGGACCTTTCAGTCCACAGGCCGACTGCTCTACCCACTGAGCCAGACCACTTAGGGCAGGTTCATCTTTTTTATACATGAGGTGGTAGATTGTTTTTATAGCTTTTTGGTTCATGAAGTGTCTCTGTAAATTCATTTGCACTTGTGAGGTAGGCAAGGCAGATGTTACGAATCCTTGTTTTACCTATGCATGAATTCTAGGAAAGAAGAGTCTATATTCCATCCATGGATATATATGGCTTTACTCTTATCAGAATTACTTTACTTGGTCACTTGCTGTAGTGTATTAGTTTAGAGCCGGTGGGAGCATCCCATGAACCACCCCAAATACTTTGTGAAAACTTGATTTTACAACTTGTTGGACCAACATGAATTGAGTAGTTACTAAGAGGCATTCTCTTCCAAGCTAATGAAATTATTGCTATAGACTTACCTCCATGTAGCTAATAGTACTAGAAAGCATACTGTTTGATTTTTGCCTTACTGTAAGGTGGAAGTACAAATGTTGAAAAATGCCCTCAAATTGTGTTCTTCATAATTGTGTAATCTTGAAGTAATCCTGAATTGATGTGCCAGATGCTTTGTGCAGTGTTTGTATTTTCTTTGTTGATTTTTTTTTTAGAAAAGTAGAAAAGAGAAGCCAAAATCTAATAAGACTGAAGACACAGCAGAAGAAAAGGAGGAAGAAGTTATTTCCCCCAAAGCTAGAAAAGTTAAAAAGAAAGCAGAGCTTTCTGAGGTTGGCATGAATTCTCCTAAATCCAAAAAGGCAAAAAAGAACGAGGAGCCATCTCAAGATGAAGTTAAACCCAAAAAGGCAAAAAAGAACGAGGAGCCATCTCAAGATGATGTGGTTTCTCCTAAAATCAAAAGTGTAAAAAAACCAAAGGAGTCAGTGGAAAAGAACGTTTCCTCTAAAACCAAAAAAGTAAAAAAAAATGAGGAGCCTTCTGAAGAAGCGGATGCTCCTAAGCCCAAGAAGATGAAGAAAGGAAAGGAAATGAATGGAGAAATTGAGGAGAAAAGCCCCAAACTAAAGAATGGACTCTCTCATGCTGGACTGGACTCTAACTCCGGTGAAGAAAGTAACAGTGAGTTGGAGCAGGTAAGGTTGAGATATGTATCATTTCAGATAAGTAAGTAGGTAATCACTACATACTTCACAATGGCATGAAATTTGATTTGTTAGCACATCATGGGGTCTGTTGAGCCTAGAGTCAGAATGCCTCCTTGCAAGTAAGCAGATGGCGGGGGGTGGGGGGGGGGGGGAATCTCTTGAGACACCGGCAGTTTATTTGTAAGTCAGCGATCAACAGGAGAGCTGTAGCCATGCGAGTAGGCCCTCCTTCCCTTAGGGGTTTCACCAAACCAGGATTACGTAGGATTGTCAGTCTCTGTTTAGGCTGTTAACTAACTTGAGTTGAACGGAATGAGTAAGTAAACCTGCTTGGAAGCTGATGCTGTTAGCTTTCAGAATCTCAGGAAAGGAAACTCCTAGTTTAATAAAGAATTTTGTGTTTGTAGGTCATGATCAACATTTAGGAATTTTTTTGTTAAAAAATAATATGTGATCTAGAGAACTTAGGAAATACAGAAATTTATTTTTGAAAGTTTCCTTAGAATTTCTGCATTCAGTAATTCAGTGAATATTAAGAACTTTTCAGGTATAGAAGTAACCTGTTGATTTTGGTGTTTCCTTGCTGTATTTTATATGTGGGATTATCTTTTTAATCAGATGAGGATTGCACTCTGCAGTATTGTATCCATACTTTTCCACTTTTATATAAGCATTTCCCCCACTTGTTAAATATTTATTTTAATTATTTGTTGTTAAGTAAAAATATTAAATATTCTTAATGGTTACATAATCCATCACTTAAATTTTTAGAAATTCACGTAATTATTGGGCATTTTATTTGCCCAGTTTGTTGGGCATTCAGATTTTTACTATCATTGCCACTGTTCAGTCCTTATTTTCTGTGGATGTATGAGAGATGTTGCTGTGGAAAAGGGCTAAGACCTGTGCAGCCGTATAGTTGTTTGGCATGGCTATGGAAGAGTTCTTGGTTGAGACTGATCCTGCCTTCACTAGCCATACATAGTATCTGTGTGGTATATATAGGGTTTTATAGATTACTTCCTTTTATGCCTTCATTGACCCATAAGGTCTTTGTGTGTTTTGGGTTGATTGAGAAAGGTATGCTAGAATAGGTTCTTTGGTTTCTTTCTCAGAAGGCTTCTCTGTATTAACCTGTAGGGGTAAAGTTACTGATTCCTTTTTGTGGCCCTTTACTTGATAGGAAATACCTGTGGAACAAAAAGAAGGCGCTTTCTCTAATTTCCCCATATCTGAAGAAACTATTAAACTTCTCAAAGGTAATATTCTCAGAATATTGTATAAATTAGAACATATTATTTGGAAACACTCCACTGTATTTGTTGAGAGGAGCTAGGACGTGTTCTTGTGTGCAGCCATATAATGCAGTAGATCTGTATATACAACGTAGGACTTCACTAGTGGCCTTCGTTGACTCAATACAGTATGTATGCTCAGAAGTGTAATGACTGGTAGTGCCGCTGCAGTTACACAGTTGACACTTTATCCTCTTCTGCTTCTTGAGCTTTCTCTAGGTTAATGATACCAGCCTGGCTTAGAATTCATCCTAGCAATGTGCCTGTGAATGAGCCAGGTGCTCACGGATGCCCAGCCAGGTGTTTTCTTAACCAGGCGTTGCACAGTCTGGACTTGGACTGCAAAGCATCTGATTCTCACCTTGTAATGATCTGTGGATGTCATTTCATGACAAATACTTAAACTCTTAAAATAATAAAATTTACAATAATTCGGTGCTTTAAAGTATGTTGATATTTTTCAGTCAAGTAGCTTCTTCACCACCAGAATATACCTGAACCTGAATTTGTAGATGTTGAGAAGGTAGCATTCCTCCTCCCGTGTGGATGATATTTTAAGAACTGCAACGTTAGATAACACGGTTACTCTGTTTACAGCCCGTGGGGTGACCTTCCTGTTTCCCATACAAGCAAAGACGTTTCACCACGTGTATAGTGGAAAAGACCTAATTGCACAGGCGCGGACAGGAACTGGGAAGACTTTCTCCTTTGCCATCCCTTTGATTGAGAAACTTCTGGGGGAACTGCATGACCGGAAGAGAGGCCGTGCCCCTCAGGTAACTCAGACCCCAGGGGCTCCAGTGCTCACAGCAGACATCTCTTGGGCTTTGTTTACAGCCCTGCCCTACTGTTGTATTGGGTTCTCCTTAAAGCCTTTTGTGGGTATTTACTGTATATCAATCTGCAGGTAAACATGGATAATTCTTTAGAGTCTTGGCCACAGCCCTGGGCAGGCAGCTTGGTTGATTGGAGCGTCATCCCAGTACGCCAAGGTTGCAGGTTAGATCTCTGGTCAGGTCACATCCAAGAAGCAGCCATTGAAGGCATATATAAGTGAAACAGCCCCCTCGCCCCCACTTTTTCTGTCTCTTTCCCCAACTCTCCCTCTCTCCCTCCCCCCTTTTCTCCCTTCTCTCTTTCTCAAATCAATTAAAATTTTTTTTATAGTGTTGGCCATAAATCCTGTATATTTAAATATTGTAACCCATCCCATGGCTGTCACCACCTGTATTATTTATTAATGTTCACAGTGTTACTTTCAGATTATTAGATTGTTCCTAGGGCTCATGGGTTTGGTCAAGCGTCTGTCATTTTTACTTGAAATAGAGAAAGCATTTATTTATTTATTTTTAAAGACACGAACACTTTAAAAAAAAATATTTTATTGATTTTTACAGAGAGGAAGGGAGATAGAGAGCTAGAAACATCCATGAGAGAGAAACATCATTTAGCTGCCTCCTGCACATCTCCCTACTGGGAATGTGCCCACAACCAAGGTACATGGCCCTTGCCCGGAATCAAACCCGGGACCCTTGAGTCTGCAGGCTGACACTTTATCCACTGAGCCAAACCAGTTAGGGCTGGAGCCTGACTCTTAATTTAAATCCAGGCTCGGCCTCCTCTTAGCCTTTGGTTTTAGAAATCTCTTGTGTATCACTGTAGGTATTACAATACAGTTGTATGATGTAATTGTAGGTATTACTGGTGAATGCCTTGTGAGAATTAAATGAGAATATTTCATAGTAAGCATTTAGTAGAGCCTGAGCCACAGTAAAAGCACAAATATTAGCTAATGTTATTAGCAGTGTTGCTCTTGGCTCAAGTTGTTCCTTTCCCGGCGTGCTGCTCTTTAAGTACCAGCAGCTCCATGAACACTGCCCCAGCTGCTCAGCCTGCTCCGTGCAGCCCTCCTGGAGCACCATACCTTCGGGTAACTACTTTCCTTCTGATTGGGGAGATCACAGTTGTTCTTCTGAGTGGGCTTGTCAGGAACTACATTATCCCTCCACACACACAGCGTATTACAAGCACAGATGTTTTGAAAATACTTGTTACGAATTAAATTTAGTTTTTTCTTCTCAGGTACTGGTTCTTACACCCACAAGGGAATTGGCAAATCAAGTAAGCAGAGATTTCAGTGACATCACAAAAAAGTTGTCAGTGGCTTGTTTTTATGGTGGAACTCCCTATGGAGGTCAAAGTAAGTAAATTCAAAAGTGAGGAAAGGAAAATGCCCCATTTTATTGCATCCATTTCATTGATGGATGCCCCAGTTAGATCCAACCTTGACATCCGGCTTTACCTGGTCTAATCATCTGGTGGTTTTCTTTGTTGTTGTTTAAAGTTGGTTAGTAACATGGTCCTGCCTGATGATGTGTCAAGTCCTGTGTATCCTCCTTAGGACTTTTGTATTCTCTATGTTTATCTAAAGGCTGTAAAGATACCTTACTGAACCCCAAGGACAGAGTCCAGTTGGGCCCTTGGAACTAGAAACTTGGAATTGAAAGTTACTCTCCTTCCCTGCTTTTTTAATAATAGGTTTTTATTGATTTTTTTTTTTTCTTTAGAAAGAGGAAGGGAGAGGGATAGAGAGATAGAAGCATGGATGAGAGAGAAACATCATCGATAGGCTGCCTCCTGCACTCCCCTCTACCCCTATGGGATGGAGCCTGCAACCCGGGCATGTACCCTGCCTGGGAATCAAACCCACCACCCTTTAGTCTAAGGGCCAACGCTCCAACCACTGAGCAACCGGCCGGGGCACGTCTTGGTATCTTCATCTTCAGTCCTTAGCATGTTACCTTGCACTTGCAGTTAGTAAATATTTTAGAGTAAAAGTGTTTGTGATTGGTACCCCAGCCTAATAAAAGTCTTAAAAACCAAGCCTATCTTACCGTTACGTTCTTTATAGTTGAACGTATGCGGAATGGGATCGACATCCTGGTTGGGACGCCAGGTCGAATCAAAGACCACCTGCAGAATGGCAAGCTGGAGCTCACCAAACTTAAGCATGTTGTCCTGGATGAAGTGGACCAGATGCTGGATATGGGGTTTGCTGATCAAGTGGAGGAGATTTTAAGTGTGGCATACAAGAAAGGTAAACTCCAAGGGATTGATGAAAGGGGTAAGAAGAGTGGTCATTAAGTAGTTTTCTAAGCGTTAAATGAAGCTTTAGGAAATTGGGAGGTGACTTACTTTATTCAGGAAAACTTGAATTAAAAATAATTCATGATTTACCAGAAAAGGGGGAAATTTGAAAAAGTAAAGGGGAGAACTTCATATCTACCAGAATGGTGTGCTTGACTTTTGGTACATTTCTTCCTGACTTTGTGCTATTGTATGTCAGTATGTGTGTGCGCATTAATATAACCTTACTGTACTGTGCATATACAAATTAGGCATAGTAGTCCGTGAAGTGGTTGTGCCATGATTTAATTCCATCTATATGTTTTAATTTTTAGATAATATAAATTATTCTGCTTACAAACATTTTTTTGTGCGGATAGCTTCCTTTCACACCACAGTGTTTGGAATTAGTTTTTAAGGGTAGGTTTCCAGGAGTGAAATTACTGAGTTGAAAGGTATGACTGTTCATGCTCCTCAATAGTCATCGTCAAATTGCTCTCAAAGGGTCCTATGAGCTTATACTGCCATTTGAGGTATATGGGAGTGCAATGACTTGGTGTCTTGGTCTTTTTAAAATCTTTATTGCTGAAAGTATTACATATGCCTCGCCACCCCCCATTGACTTCTAGTCCGCCTCCACGTCCCACGTGGGTGCTTTTCTTTTGGTAGATTTGTTAAAATGGACAGATTTCCCTTGTGGTTCATAAAGGCCAGTGGTCAGAAAGCAGATAAGTTTTAAGTGCTTTTGCTATTTCAAGGATTCTTTTTTAAAAAAATATATTTTTATTGATTTCAGAGAGGAAGGGTGAGGGAGAAAAAGATAGAAACATCAGTGATGAGAGAGAATCATTGATTTGCTGCCTTCTGCATGCCCTCTACTGGGGATCAAGCCCACAACCCAGGCATGTGCCATTGACCGGAATCGAACCTGGGACCCTTTAGTCCACAGGCCAAAGCTCTGTCCACTGAGCCAAACCAGCTAGGGCTATTTCAAGGATTCTTTACATAAATTATTTAGGCAGTATTTATTTGCCTGTTGGTAACCTGTGTCTTTCATTTTTGTGTCTTATTGCTTGGCTTGGCCTAGTGGTTGCTGTAGAGTGTTGGTGGAGCCTAGAGGAATTGGGTTAGGTGGAATACTATGTAGGTTTGTTTTGGTTATTCATACTAACTTTTTTACCCCCAAAGATTCAGAAGACAATCCCCAGACACTGCTTTTTTCTGCAACTTGCCCTCATTGGGTATATAATGTTGCTAAGAAATACATGAAGCCTACATATGAACAGGTGGATCTGATTGGTAAAAGAACTCAGAAAACAGCAATAACTGTGGAGGTAAATGATTCATTTAGTTGCTGGAATTAGTAATAATTGTTTATCATTTTTTCCTGTCTGATTTTGATAGTTTTAAGACTGGCAAATACAAACTCTTTTTCTAGATAAACACAAATCCATGTGAAAAGCCAAGAAAAGACTTATATATGGTATCTGTGTTTTTTAAATTCATCTTCTGGTAGCTTGATTTCATAATTTTTTTGGAACCTAAATCTGTCTGAATTATCTAAGCAGAAATTGCCCCTAGACTTTAAACACTAGAGGGCAGGGAAGAGATCTAGTGCTTTTTGTTGAAGCTGTTTTCATCTTACGTCAGGTACCTACCTGAATTCATTTCACCCAAGGAGTAGACTGTAACTGACTACTGATTGTATTTCTAGGTGGATGAAAGAACAAAACAGAGAGACATTTCTCTTGCTATTTAATTTCCTGTAGGAATCTAAATGGCATTTCCTTTCCTATACTTTCATGATTACGTCAGAAAGTAAAGAAGTCCGATGCTCTTTGGAGAAATGCAAGGAGCCCTCTGCTTTCATGGTTTAGTTTTTCCGCTAAATCAGCGGTTCTCAACCTGTGGGTCGCAACCCCTTTGGGGGTCGAACAACCCTTTCACAGGGGTCGCCTAAATACATCCTGCATATCAGATATTTACATTATGATTCATAACAGTAACACCATTACAGTTAAGAAGTAGCAACGAAAATAATTTTATGTTTGGGGGTCACCACAACATGAGGAACTGTATTAAACAGTCGAGGCATTAGGAAGGTTGAGAACCACTGCTCTAAATGGTGGTATAGTCTGCTCTTGGTGGGCTTAAGTACTGCTTCTAGCACCTTAGTGGTGAGCAGGTGATTTCAGGTTCCAGGTATGTTTATGAAATGGACCTTTTCCCCTCTCTTTTAAGCATCTGGCTATCAAGTGCCACTGGACTCAAAGAGCAGCAGTTATTGGGGATGTGATCCGGGTGTACAGTGGATTTCACGGGCGCACTATCATCTTCTGTGAAACCAAGAAAGAAGCCCAGGAGTTATCTCAGAATACATCCATGAAGCAGGTTGGTCTTTCCTCTCCCTTTCCTTTAGGGAGGAAACATCTTTTATTTTTCGTATTTTTACTAGAGGCCCGATGCACAAAATTTGTGCATGGGGCTTGGCCCTAGCAGTCCCAGCTGCCTCGGCTGGCTCTCACAGCCCCGACTTTGTCCAGATCATCATCTGGACGGTCATCTGGCTGGTTGGCCTAATTAGCATATTAGCTCTTTATTATATAGGATTGATTTCAGAGAGGAAGAGAAAGGAAGAGAGAGATAGAAACCTCAGTGATGAGAAAGAGTCATTGATTGGCTGCCTCCTGCACAACCCATACTGGGATTGAGGCTACAACCTGAGCATATGCCTTAACCAGGAATCTAACCATGACCTCCTGGTTCATAGGTTGATGCTCAACCACTGAGCCACACTGACTGGGCAGACAAATCATCTTTTAGTTAATAGAGTATACATGTTAGAGTTCACCTAACCTTTCAGTCTCATCTCAGAGATGAGGAAGAGGTGGCTTAAATCCAAGGTCACACCAGCTAATAGATTTGATCACTCTTATGTGGTGTCCGTACCTTGTGAGTACAGGTGGGTGCATTTGATTTAATGACCAAAGATTGGAAGTAGTTTTGAAGCTTGTCCATGTAAGGCACATGTTTTATTTCCACTTTGTATTATTTTCAGTAGAAGTAGCAGCAAAATACGCATCTTGGACAGGCCTCATTAGTGATGTGAAAAGTACCCGTACTGCTGGGTCTGGATTCTTATGCTAGCTTATTTCTTTGACAGGACGCCCAGTCATTACACGGAGACATCCCACAGAAGCAAAGGGAAATCACCCTGAAAGGTTTTAGGAATGGTGATTTTGGAGTTATGGTTGCAACCAACGTTGCTGCACGTGGATTAGACATCCCTGAGGTTGACCTGGTTATACAAAGTTCTCCACCAAAGGTAAGTGCTTTATATTTTTGTCTTGTTTCTTTTGGGTACTAAAAATGGAAGTTATACATTTACTTTGATTTGATTAACAATAGCCATGTTTTGAGTGCTAAGGATGATTTTAAAATTTATTGTGAGGCTCCCCCCTGAGAATTGACAGTTGTGTGCCAGTGTGATCACTCGCCAGAGGTGGGAAACATAACTTCTGGTTAGAGGGTCAGTCCTGAAAGGCTGCATAGAGGTGGTGCAATTTTGAACTGGACTTTTAAACATGGGTAGGACTTAGGTGGGGCAGGGTAGATGGATAAATTCATGAGCTAGAAGATAGAGAAGGGAGAAGAAGCTTGTAGTTAGCAGCTTCCATGGTTAAAATGCTGGGGTTTTGGGGTTTTTTTTGGGGAGATTAGAACCTGTTAGGGAAGGCCCTGAAGCATAATTTACATGGTGTGGACAATGCTTGACATTAATAAAAGATGGTCTGAAGGACCGTCACACTTTTATCATATCACTTCACCTCCCCTCAGACTGGCAAATCCCTCAGCACTAAAGGATGGGAAAATACCTGATAACTGTGATCACAAGTCATCGATTCTTACAAAGGAAGTCCCCTAGGTATGTGGCACAGATACTGTTTAAACGAGCCTGCAGACCTGTGCTGCTCAATATGATGGCCACACCCAGTGGGGTTGTTGAATGCATTTGAAAGGCACCGAGTCTGACGTGGACTATACGTGTAAAACAGGCTGGAATGTTTATTTTAAACTTTTTATTATATGCACCGGCTTTTGAAGACATGAGAAAAAATGCAAAATACCTAATTTTGATGCCTTGTTTTAAATAGGTAGCATATGGAAGTGATAAAACTCGTGGGTATATCGAGTTAAAATAATATTGAAATTTGCCCTTTTAATTTTTACTCTGTAGTGTGGTTACTAGAACATTACAGATTGAAATTACATACGGTTCTGTTGGTCAGCACTGTGTAACGGTGTTTTGTGCAGACTTGCCCTGGGGTCAAGGACCATTGTTCTAGAGGCTTGTGAAAAATTGTCACAGTACTTTAATATGTATTTTTAAAAATATATATTTTATTGATTTTTTACAGAGAGGAAGGGAATCAGCTCCCTCTTGCACACCTCCTACTGGGGATGTGCCCGCAACCAAGGTACATGCCCTTGACCGGAATCGAACCTGGGACCTTTCAGTCCACAGGCTGATGCTCTATCCACTGAGCCAAACCAGTTAGGGCAGTACTTTAATATTTTAAAAATTGATTTTAGATGTAAAGAGGAAGAGGGAGAGAAAACATCGATCGGCTGTTCTGCCTATTCCTGTACTCATTGGTTGCTTCATTTTTTTAATGTATTTTTTTCTTAGAATGCTTCATGAATGCGTGTACACACACACACACACACACACACACTTTAAATTGATTTTTAGAGAGGGAAGCATTGACCAGCTGCCTCCTGCATGCTTCCTACGGGGGGTCCAGCCCACAACCCGGGCATGTGCCCGACGGAATTGAACCAGCAGCCTCTTGATTCATGGTTCGAAGCTCAGTACAGCCACCCAGGCCGGGCGCTTGGTTGTTTCTCACATGTTCTCTGACTGAGGGTTGCGTCCATGACGCTGGCATGTTGGGGTTCTGCTCAACCAACTGAGCTACCTGGCTGGGGCGTTCAATTTTTAATGGGCTTTATTGGGTGACATTAGTTAGTAAAACTTCATAGGTTTCAGGGGTGCAGTTCTATCATACATCATCTGTATATTTTACTGTATGCTCCCCACCCAAGTCAAGCCTCCTTCCATCACCAGTTACCCCTTCTTTCCCCTCTCCTCCCCCTGCCCCCTTTCCCTCTGGTTCTGTTTCCTATGAGGTTTTGTCGTGTTCTTTTTTTTCTTAATCCCTTCACCTTTTTCACCCAGTCCCTCTCCACCCTCCCCTGTATCCAAGAGTCTGTTTCTGTTTTGTTTGTTAGCTTATTTTGATAATACTTTAACATAAATTGAAATGCTAAGGAGACTCTTTTCCTCATACCTCCCGCATCTTTACCTCCACTCTTGCCTCTGTGTAGACTGCTCAGGTCCTTGTCTCTTTTTTTGTTGTGTCACTCGTGTATTTTACTTCAATAGGATGTGGAGTCCTACATTCATCGTTCTGGGCGAACAGGTAGAGCTGGAAGGACTGGGATTTGCATCTGCTTTTATCAGCACAAGGAAGAATATCAGTTAGCGCAAGTGGAGCAGAAAGCGGTAACACTATTTTCTTAGCCTTATTCCACAAATGTTGTGTTCTAAAGTCGGCCTTTGGTTTCTTTACTCAGTTTTTATTAACTTGAAATTAGTTGTATTTCCAGTGTGTGGCTATGACTCAAAGTTTGTTAGGTACATATTTTATACATTGTCCTACAATATAAGGCCCATTTTGAACTAACTTGGCATTTGAAAGCTGTGGTTTTCTTTTCATATTTAACAGTTATAATGGGTGTTCTATGTTAGAAAGGCCATTTTCAGTCAATGAGAACACATTAGAAATGTTTAAGGACAGGTTAGGGGTTGTAGGAGTGCTTCTGTACTTCCTCCTCCAGGGTGGACTGCCCTTAGGGACTCACTTTCAAAGAAAATAGTAGGGGTGGTGGGGCAGGCGGGACTTAAGTGCTGAAAGCAGGCAAACGCTACCTGGCAGTTGATCGTGATTGACTGATAAGCATGTACCCGTGACACAATGTGATGAGGCAGCTTTCGCCTCTGGTCTTCTTTCCCAAAAACCCATGACCCCCGTCTAAGCATGTGAAAAATACCAGATAGCCGAATTGAGAGACAGTCTGCAAAGTACTGGTCAGTACTCCTTAAAACTGTCCAGGTCATGAGCAACAAGGAAACATAAACTGCCACAGATCAGAGGAGACTAAGAAGACATGACGATTCGATGTAATGTAGTTTCCTGGGACAGGGAAAGAATACTAATAGAAAAACTAGGGAAATTCTAATGAACTCTGGAGTTAATAGTAAAGCATCAATTGGGTTTCTTAGTTGAGATAAATGTACCACAGTAATACCAATAAGAAAACTTGGTGCCATGATATATAGGGACTCTTTGTAAATCTAAAACCGTTCTCAAATAAAAAGATTTTTTGTATAAATATGTAATAATATGTTTGGTAAATAAAAAAGATTAGAGGGTTACTAATCTCAAAGGAAACAGTTAATGTTTGTGTCGTGTATTAAACTATAGTTCATTTTCTTATAGGGAATTAAATTTAAACGAATAGGTGTTCCTTCTGCAACAGAGATAATAAAAGCTTCCAGCAAAGATGCCATCAGGTATGTTCCCTGCCACTGCTGTGGGGATTGAGCTCGAAATATGGGCATGTGCCCTGACCGGGAATTGAACCAGCAACCTCTCAGTGCACAGGACAATGCGCAAACAACTGAGCCCACCAGCCAGGGCACATGACATGCTTTTTAAAAAAATAGACAGGGGGCCCTGGCTGGTGTAGCTCAGTTGGTTAGAGTATCGTCCCATATACTGAAAGGTCGCAGGCTCAATCACTGGTCAGGATGCATATGGGAGGCAATTGATTAATGTTTCTCTCTTCCTCTCTATCTGAAATCAATAAAAAACATAAGCTGTGGCCAGTGTGACTCAATTGGTTGGATTGTCATCTCATATACCAAGAGGTGTGGTGGGTTCAATTTCTAGTCAGGGCTTGTGCAGGAGGCAGCTGGTCGATATTTCTCTCTCTTCCTCTCCCTGAAATCAATTAAAAAAAAATAGACAAGAGGAGTTCATGATAAAAAGAAATGCTAGATATTAGCACATTAATAGCTTGGGAAAGTTCTGCAAATGAAAAGAATTTAACTCGGCATTTTTCAAATGTATTTTTAGCATGTCTTTCTATAAATATTCTGCAAACAGGGTTTCTTAAGACACCAGTTAAAGGAAATGTGAGGTGAGATGGTCAGGAAGGAGAAAAGAGACCAAGATGGTGATGGTGGGCTATGGGAGATGGTCTCGAGTGGGGCAGGCCTGCCAAACAAGGCTGCCCCATGTAGCCTATTCGTCCTTGTTGTGGATGATCTCTTTCAACTTTGAGTTGTGACATTATCACCAAGCTAAATGTATGGTCTTGTAAAGGCTTATGTAATTTTTAAAAAATACATATTTTATTGATTTTTCTACAGAGAGGAAGGGAGGGATAGAGAGAAACATCGATGAGAGAGAAGCATCGATCAGCTAGCTGCCTCCTACACATTCCCCACTGGGGATGTGCCTGCAAACAAGGTACATGCCCTTTACCGGAATCGAACCCGGGACCCTTCAGTCCACAGGCTGACGCTCTATCCACTGAGCCAAACGGTTAGGGCGACATATGTAATTTTTAACTTGAGAGTCTTTTTTTTATTTCAGAATGGAAATAGTTGGAGTATTTTCTGATTTCTAAAAGTAACACATGCTTTATTGATGCACATTTTTAAATTGTTAAATTTTTTTTATAACACTGTGATGAACATCTTACTATTTTCTTAGGATAAGACTTGTTTTGGTGGTTAGAACTAGATGAAATCAAAGGAATGAATTTATCACAGAAATGTGATGATTACATACTTTGCATGAAATGATGTATTGGGCATATGAAAGGTCTCGTTAGAAAGTTACTGATTTAGTCCGGCTGGTGTTGCACAGTGGTTGAGCATTGGCCCGTGAACCAGGGGGTCACAGTTTGATTCCTAGTTAGGGCACATGTATGGGGTTCGGGCTCAATACCCAGTTACGAGGCTTGCAGGAGGCAGCTGATTGATGTTTCTCTCTCATCGATGTTTCTCTCTCATCGATGTTTCTATCTCCATCCCTCTCTCTAAAATCAATAATATATAAGAAAGTAACTTGAGATGTTGTCTTGAAAATGAAATCTGTCAGGCAGGTACAGGGTGGAGGGGTGTGTCAATGGAGAAAAAAGAGAGACATTTGTAATACTTTTGACCGTAAAGATACATTAAGAAAATGAAATCTGTCCACTTCTCTCCTCCTCCTAACGAATATATTCTTGATCACACTATAGGTTTTTGGATTCTGTTCCTCCCACCGCTATTAGTCACTTTAAGCAGTCAGCAGAGAAACTGATAGAGGAGAAGGGAGCCGTGGAAGCCCTGGCGGCGGCCCTGGCCCATATTTCCGGTGCCACGTCTGTAGACCAGCGCTCCTTGATCAATTCAGAGGCGGTAAGGGTCCCTGTCAGATACACGATGCCTTGTAATTGGGAGTGTGAGCAGGATTTGAAAGTGTTCCGTTAAACTTCCCAATTGTTTCACTGTTTCCTGGCCGCTTGACTAAGATCAAGTGTAAACTTCCCAGTTGTTTTAACTTTTTTATTTTATTTAATTGTTTAACTTTTGCTTGAAGGCAAACGTATATAAACAAATCCATCGAGACATAAAGTAGGTTAGTGGTTGCCAGTGTCCCCAGAAAAGCAGGAAATGGCTGTGACTGCCGATGGGCATAGGAACTCTTCTTAGGGTGATGAAATGTTCTGGAATTTTAGATAGGTTGATGTCAATTAGATAGGTTTGACATTGTGGAACTCCCTAAATTAGCAAATTTTGTGAACTTACTAAAATCCCCTGAAGGGTACGCTTTAAAATGGTGAATTTTGTGGCTATGTGAATTGTATCTCCAAATTTTAAGTTCCTAAAATATACACACATGTATAAATGTACATAATACATTTGTCCAGCATACCTAGAATCTTTAGATGTGTGCTTTTTGGTTTCTTTTTTAAAATTTTGAGGTTACTATAGGTTCACAGGTTGTTGTGAGAGATAATATAGTGAGAGCCCTGTACACTTGGCCCAGTTTCTCCCAGTGTTAACCGTTTGCAAAACTGTAATCCCACAATGGGGTTATTGACTTCGGCACAATCCACCAATCTTATTCAGAGTTCCTCAGTTTTACTTGTACTCATTTGTATGGTTGGTGGGGGGTGGAAGGTAGTATATCCTTATAGGGAGAACTTTTCCAGAAATACTTCAGAAACGTGAGGGCAGGTGTTTATCAGTTAGGTTTTAAGACTTTGACTTTGTTCCCCTTTCTTCCATAGGGCTTTGTGACCATGATCTTGAAGTGCTCAATTGAAATGCCAAACATTAGTTATGCTTGGAAAGAACTTAAAGAGCAACTGGGTGAGGATATTGACTCCAAAGTGAAGGGAATGGTCTTTCTCAAGGGAAAGGAGGTAAGGACGGCTGGGAGCTCTGTTGTGACCTTGCTTTGGTTCAGTGGCTGTATGCGACAATAAAGCTCTGTGGGGGGCTTTCTCCCTGTTCTCGGGAAGGCTGCATATGTTCACTCTCTCTAGTTTTCTCTGGGCAGTGCCATCCATGACCCTCAGTTCCACTGAGTCACGGACAGCTACCCCATCTGTGTAACCTGAACCACCTGCCTCCAGTGCTGGACTTGAAGATCCAGCTGCTTCCCTGACATCTCCACTAAGATGGAGTTTATTATTAAGAACTAAAATATTTGAAATTGAATTCTTTAATTCACATTCAAAGTTTAAAATCTTGCCTTCCAAAATTGGTGTTCTTTCTTCTGAGCCCTGCTGTCAGTTAATGACACCGATCAGCACAGCAATTCTCAAACAGTTTGGTCTCGCGACCCCTTTACATTCTTAATAAATGTTGGGGACACTGAAAAACTTTTGTTCATATGGGTTATAGCTAGTGCTATTTTCCATATTAAGTTAAAACTGGGCCTCTAAAACAAGAATATCAGGTTCCGTTAGTCCTCTGAGCAACATCATCACATGTCATGTGTCCAGAAACTCCACTACCTTGGGAAAGAACGAGGGTGAAAAGGGCAGATAACATTTTAGTATTCTTACGAAAGTAATTTTGACTTTGTGGAACCCCCTAAAGATCTCAGGTTTCCAGGGGTACATGGACTATACTTGCCCTGGTGAACCAAATGAGGTTTATTTTCAACTCATTTCATGTCCAACCATGTTGGTTATCTCTAACTCCACGTAATGTGTGGGATAAAGTCCCAACTTTCCCTTGGAGGATAAGATCCTTTATGAGCGGGCTCCTGCCCCCTTACCACCTTCATCTCTGCCTCCTCAACACCAGCACCCTCCTCTACTCTAGCAATGCCAAGTATGCCTGTTTTTTCTCATCCTGCATGCATGCTGAACCACTGTTTATAACATTTCGTTCTTCATGGTGTCCTTTGTGACTTGGCTTAGCTCTAAGTCTCCCTGTGAAGCTTGCCCTGGTCATACAGCAGAGTTGGGGTCATACCTTTATTCAGGTAAATTTTACTTGCTGTGCTTGCTGGCTGAGAGCCTTAAGAACAATATAACCTACTCAAGGGCAAAGACTCTTTTCTAGTTCTCCCTATACCCATTGAGAGCCTGTCATTGAATACTTAGTAAACAAGTAAATGAACGTTCCCACAAATGGCAAAATCCGTCAGTTCCTGATGCTACCTGTGATGTACCTTGGTAAATTGTTGGGTAGAAGAGCTGTTCCTCATAAAATGTTGCAATTACAAACAACCATGGGGAGGGGTACCTGTATCAGTTGCAGGGGTAGTTTGAATATAGTATAAAAAATGGGTACCAAAAAACAGGACTTAATTGGAGAGAATGTCTGCTTATTATCAAATATAGTGTCCTGTATTTAATTTTTTAGAAAACTTTATAGGAGCTAAATTATAAAAAAAAAACTGTTTTAACCATAGGTCGTTTATTTTTCTGCTTTAGTTAGGCCATGTTGAATACTTGACACTCTTTCTGATGAAAGGCAGTGTATTTCAGTAGTTTTAGACCATAGGTTTTGGAGCCATACTGACCAGAGTTTTCAGACCTACTCTACTTACCAGCTGTGGGGCCCTAGACCACTCAGTTAGCCTATCCAGTCTTCTGTTTCCTCAGCCATAAATGTAGCTAATAGTTACTTGAGGATGAGAAGAGTGCAATAGCCAAAAATGATCTCAGTTCTAGTTTGTTTTTTTAAAAATATTTTATTGATTTTGTACAGAGAGGAAGGGAGAGGGATAGAGAGTTAGAAACATCGATCAGCCGCCTCCTGCACACCTCCCACTAGGGATGTGCCTGCAACCAAGGTACATGCCCTTGACCAGAATCAAACCTGGGACCTTTCAGTCCGCAGGCCGATGTTCTATCCACTGAGCCAAACCAATTAGGGCCTAAATATATATATATCTCTCATTAGCTTTTTGCTTTTGTGCTTTGGGAGGTACAGTGTGTTGGTCTTGGTCTAAAGTTTACCTTAAATTAATAAATTAATACATTTTTTTGACTCGATGATGACAAATTTATTACTTTCCATGGCTTCATTTCTGTGGACACTTAAAATAAAAAAGTCTAGCCCTGACTGGTTTGGCTCAGTGGATAGAGTGTCGGCCTGCAGACTCAAGGGTCCTAGGTTCAATTCCGGTCAGGGGCATGTACCTTGGTTTCGGGTACATCCCCAGTGGGGGGTGTGCAGGAGGCAGCTGATCGATGTTTCTCTCTCATTTATGTTTCTGACTCTCTATCCCTCTCCCTTCCTCTGTAAAAAAATAAATAAAATATATAAAAAAATTTTTTAAAAAAAGAAAAAAAAGTGTAGTACACTCCAGACTCTATGCATTTAAATTTTTTTTCAAGCGTTTGAAATATCTTGCTTAGGTACATAATATTTATTCCTTACAGAGTTTTCCTGTCCATTATTATCTTAGTAAATAACGAAGAAGAAATATGAAAAGTTATAAAGAGATAATAAAAATGAAAATAAAGGACACAAAAAGCATTTCAGAACATTATTGATGGCAAAAAAGAGGCCATTTATAAACAGCATTTGCTGGTTATACAATTTTTAAATATCTTAATGCGAAATGTGGTATTCCTTTTTTTAAAATACCTTTTTAAAAAAAGGCTGGGCCCTAACCGGTTTGGCTCAGTGGATAGAGCATCAGCCTGCGGACTTAAGGGTCCTGGGTTCGATTCCTGTCAAGGGCATGTACCTTGGTTTCGGGCACATCCCCAGTGGGGAGTGTGCAGGAGGCAGCTGATCGATGTTTCTCTCTCATCAATGTTTCTGACTCTCTGTCCCTCTCTCTTCCTCTTTGTGGAAAATCAATAAAAAATATATATAAAAATAAAATAAAGGCGGGATTAACTGCTTTTGTTTTGATTTCTAGGGTGTTTGCTTTGATGTTCGTACTGAAGCAGTCACGGAAATACAGGTATTATTTTTCTTGGATTTTGAAGTTAACATCTATGTTGTAGAATGTTTGTTATTGAAAATACAGAATAATAGAAAGGAAACGGTAGCTTTAGGCCCTTCACTAAAAGACAGTTAAGAATTTTATGATTTTTCTCAACATTCATACATTGGGGGGGCGGGGAGGAGGGCAGGAGGTTGGGGGAGGGCTCAGCCTGGCCTGCGCCCTCTAGCAGTCAAGGACCCCTCGGGAGATGTAGCAGTGCAACAAGCAGCAGGTGGCCAGGGAGGAGCCCAAATTAGGGCCAGTTGCTGTGCTGCTTGTGCTCATCACAGCCTGCTGCACCTGCTGCTACCGCTTGGTAGTGCTGCCTCGGAGTTGAGAGAGGCTCCTGCCATGGAAAGCTGCACTCACCAGACATAAGCCTGGCTTCTGGCTAAGTGGCACTCCCCCTGTGGGAGCACACTGATCACCAGGAGGCAGCTCCTGCATTGAGCATCTGGTGGTCATTGTATGTCATGGCAACCAGTTGTTCTGATGTTCAGTCGATTTACATATTACTCTTTTATTATATAGGATATTTTCTTGGTCAGCCTGCCTGTTTTCTTTCCTACAGAGTATATCCAGACTCCCCCATATATGTTACATGAGGTTTACAAAACTTTTTTCATTGCTACATCTTTCTTTATTCACTGCTGCTGTAAGAAATATGTTTCTACAAGGTATATTTATGTTTTACTGCCTGAAAGCTTTGGATACCTGTAGTAATTGAATTGAGTAAATGATACTGTGATGATGCTATACTATGAGGCTGCTTCTCTCTCTCTCTCTCTCTCTCTCTCTCTCTCTCTCTCTCTCTCTTTAAAAATATATCTTATCGATTTTTTTACAGAGAGGAAGGAGAGGGATAGAGAGTTAGAAACATTGAAGAGAGAGAAACATCAATCAGCCGCCTCCTGCACACCCCCTACTGGGGATGTGCCCGCAACCAAGGTACACGCCCTTGACCGGAATCGAACCTGGGACCCTTCAGTCTACAGGCCGACGCTCTATCCACTGAGCCAAACCAGTTAGGGCTACTTCTCTCTCTCTTTTTAAGAAGTATATTTTTATTGATTTCAGAGAGAAAGGAGAGAGAGAGAAAGATAGAAACATCAATTGATGAGAGAGAATTGATGATCAGCTGCCTCCTGCATGCCCCCTATTGGGGATCAAGCCTGTAACCTGGGCATGGGCCTTGACAGGGCATTGAACCATTTCCTCCTGGTTCTTTGGTTGCTGCTCAACCAATGAACCTTGCTGGCCGGGCTATGCGGGTACTTTTTATAGTGAAAGTTATTTTTCTACCCTTCAGTGACTCTGGCTTTTGGGCCATGAAGGTTAGTATTTTGACCAGTGAACCTTTTAAGCACTTAGGTTATCAGTCTAATTTTTCTCTTTGAGAAAGGGCAAAAAAAATGTCTTTTTAAACCAAATTCAGTAAAAATAAAAGAGGAAAAAACAAAGCATCTCTCAATAGGAAAAATGGCATGATTCCCGGCGCTGGCAACTCTCTGTGGCCACGGAGCAACCGGAGCTGGAAGGACCGCGGGAAGGATTCCGAAGCTTCAGGGGACAGCGGGAAGGCAACCGAGGCTTTAGAGGACAGCGGGACGGAAGCAGGAACTTCAGGGGACAGCGGGACGGAAATAGAAACTTCAGAGGACAGCGATCAGGAGGTGGCAACAGAAATAACCGATTCCAGAACAAAGGCCAGAAACGGAGTTTTAATAAAGCATTTGGTTAGTAGTTGAAGTAGACGATTCATATGGCAAAACAACTATATTTGGCCACATGGAACTGAACTTTTTGTTCCCATACAAAGCTAAAAGCACATTGTGTTTCCTTCCTGACCACTTGCCGTGGCCCATCTCTTCCAGAGAGATAAGCTTCATGTAAATCACTTCATCTGATGATTGTCATTTATAACTTTATTGCTACTTCTCTGTCAGGTTTTCCTTTTGAAAAGGTGTATGAATTCATTTTATTTTTATTCTAATGCATTTTTTGTATATTATAAGATAAAGTCAAGTATGTATCTGCCTATACTTTTAAGTTGACCAGTCTTTATACTTAAAAGTATCTCTGAGTAGTGTTCTTCCTTAAGTACCTATGCAGAATGCAGCAGCCTCTGAGCAGCACTTTGTCCTGTAATGGGCATTCCTCAGCCACCTCCTAACGATTCCTCATGGGATCCTGTAACATGTCTTCTGAGAATTCATACTCAGCAATGTTTTGAAGCAAGCTTTCAAACTGAGCTTGGATGTAATAGTGTTTATGCCAGCCTATGCTATATATTTGGAAGATAGTGATACATATGATAGGAGACAATATGTAGATTAGCCATCATTTTGTGCATTTGATACATTTTTAGCTTCTCAAAATAGTGATTTGAGAATTCTTCATAGATTTCATACATCTATATATCTCTGTGTATAACAAAATGTTTTTAATAGAGAGCAAGTATCTCTAAGGAATTCTCAATGTATGAGATGGCTCCCTAACTTTCTTCCTAAGTAAGGAGGCTGGATAAACGGGGCTTGATGACAATGTGTGACACTTCCTATTTACCAAGAAGCAGTTACGGGAATAGGGGGCAGAGATTTGCTTTGCTGAAAAAACCAAACAAAACAAAGCCACTGAAAATATTTTTCATATGCAAGAAGGAAACATCTGTTAAGAGCAAAGAGAAGAACAAGTGAAGATCAAGTATCTTTAATTGGTAGAAACTTAATAGGTCATTAATGTTTCTGGCGGTTGATGTCTAATGGGCAAACTGGAATTTCTAGGTAGAATGATCTGGTTTAGTTTCTCAGAAAAGCCTATTCCTGTAGCCACAGTATAGGAATCTTCATTAAACTGCTACTCCATTGGGAGGTTTTAAAGACAAACTGTGTGATTATTTTAAGTTGTTGCTTTGAGGGAATTGGAGAACCTGATGTAGCCGCTGGCCAGATAGTTAACTGAGTTGTCAAATATTACTTCTCTGAGAAGCCTTCTGCATGTCCAGGAGCTTCAGCACGGCACTGTCTTCTCGCCTCGGTTCCTAGAAATTCTGTCCTGGGAATCTCAGGGAATAAACTATGATGGGAGAAGTTCAACTACATGGCCTATCTTGTTTTCATTTAATTATTTTGAATAACTGAAATCTTTCTAGGACGTGGTTTTTCTCACTTGTAGTGTTTGTACCTAACTGCCTTTTACTTGATCACCTTGCAATAAGGGGTTCATATAGCCAGCTCACCTCTGATTCTCGAGGGGTGAGAAAAAACCTTTTTCTATTTAGGCTTCAGTTCCCTCTTTGAATCCTGACAGGATGTTTCTCAGTTCTCAGACATTCTCTTGGCTTTTATTTCTTGATCCACTTGTCAGTGTTACCACTTTTCCTCATGTGCCTTGTGGATCATAATGAATAAAACATTTCACAGTTTAGATAGAAATGGGTACTTTATCAAGCAGATTAAAAGGACATAGTACTTATTCTTTATTAAAACTTTTGATGTGGATTAGCCTAAAGAAAAATAATCAGATCTAAGTCAAGAATAAGGGGAAAGTTATTGGATATTTCACTTTACACAACTTAATTTTAAGGAAAGCATGGCTATGGCTGTTTCAGTAAATGAAGCTAAAGTCTCTTCTGGATCCTAGAATTCAAACTATATTTATAAATATATAACTCAGCTACTGCTTGTTGAAATGGCTTTTGGGCTAGCCTGGGGAATGTTACCACTTTTACTATTTCTACAGAGAAAATATTTTCCAATTTATGAACTCAACGAACTTTGGAAATCCAGCCCATTTCTACATTGGTGTTATTTTTGCAGTGGTTTCTTTACAATTGTATATAAAATGTTTTTACTATAAAATTGCGTTAATGTATAAAATATTGCTTTATGCCATAATAAAGGTATTAGTACTTTTTATGTTTTTGGTGACTTTCTTCCTGAAATTGAAAATAGCTTGAAATTTCTATTTCAAAAGTGAATGGTGTGTATAAAAGTTTAAATATAGAAGAAGAAAAAACCTAACCATCACCTCATAGCTAACATTTTTGTGAGCATCTCTTCCAGGAATTCATGTATAAAATTGGAACCATTCATTCAGTTTTGTGAGCTGTTCTCCCCCCCTCGCTATGGAGTGCACACTTCAGAAAGTATAGATCTGTGACCTTTTGAGACTACATGGTATCTCACGGTATATTTAGATGGCCATATTGGTTATTTGTAAGTTTCCCCTATTGTAAACAACCCTAAAATGAGTGACCTTGTGTAAATCTTTGCCTACTTATCTGATTGTCAATTTAGGACAAATCTTCAAAAAGAATTTCAGAGTCAAAGCGAACGTGCGTTAAGCCCTGGTGCATTAAGCCTTGTCGATGTGATAATGTTTCACAGTTCCATCGCACAACGAATGAGAACCCGTTTCGCACAGCAATGGGACCCTGGATTATGGCTTTTGTCAGTTTGCTAGGTACAAAATGATACCGTTTTTATTTTAATCTTTTAATTGAGGGGTAGTATCTCCTATTTATTGACAATTAGCATTAAAAAATTATACATTTGTCTTTTTTTCTGCTGGGGTCTGCCTCTTGTTGATGAGTTCTTTGTTTATTAGTAGTGATTGTATGTAGCAAATACTCTTGAAAACTTTTTTGTCTTTTAATTGTGTGGGATGTTTTGACAAAGTTTTTATGCAGTTGTAACTATCAGTCTTTTATCATTTTTGACCATCTTACGCTTAGAAAAGTATTCCCCACCTCCAAGATTATACTAGTAAAAGTTTCATTTTCTTCTAGAACTCTAACTTGATCTTTACACTAAATCCAGATTAATTATAGGCTGAAAAATTGATGTTTTGTTTTTTTTTAAAATAGTTTTCTTATTGATTTCAGAGAGGAAGGGAGAGAGATGTAGAAAGATCAGAGAGAATCATTGACTGGCTGCCTCCTGCTCGCCCCACATGGGATTGAGCCTGCAACCTGGGCATGTGCCCTGACCAGGAATCAAACCATGACCTGGTTCATAGGTAGATGCTCAACTACTCAGGTATGTCAGCCGGGCTCCCATTGATGTTTCTCCCTCTCCCTCTCTAAAAACCAATGAAAACATATTTTCTTAAAATGTATTCAAAAAGTACAGAGTTTTGTATACTCTCCACTCAGTTTCTACCAATGTTAATATATTTTTAAAAATATATATTTTATTGAGTCTTTTACAGAGAGGAAGGGAAAGGAATAGAAAGTTAGAAACATCGATGAGAGAGAAACATCGATCAGCTGCTTCCTGCACACCTACTGGGGATGTGCCCGCAACCAAGGTACATGCCCTTGACTGGAATTGAACCTGGGACCTTTCAAGTCCACAGGCCGACCCTCTATCCACTGAGCCAAACCAGTTAGAGCCCAATGTTAATATTTTATATAACCATAGTACAATAATCAAAACCAGAACATTAAGATGAAGGGTGTCATTCTACAGGTACTGCTTTGCATTTTGGGTTTTTTTCCTTAATAGAGTACCCAGGAATCACTCCACATTGGTTCATAGAAAACTTATTCTATGCATCATACTCCATTGTGTGGGTATACCATAGTTTATTCAACCTTTTTCTTGTTTCTTATGTAAGAGCGCATAGGTTTCCTATGGTTTGCAGTTACAAACAATGCTGCAGTAAGGAATCTTGTGTCTGTTTCATACTGTTGGAGGTGCATCTTCAGGGTAGATTCCTGGAAGTGGGATGGCTTGGTTAAAAGGTAAGTGCATAGGTAATATTTTTATTTATTGACAAATTCCCCTATAGGCGGGTACTTTTTTCCTTGCAATTTTGTTTTTGAAGAAGCCAAGCCATTTGGTTTTCATTGTTACTGTTGATGATTTATAAATTTGTAGTTTTTTTAAATTTAAATTCTTCATTGTTGAAAGAAGTATTACATGTCTCCTTTCCCCCCTCTTGACCTCTCCCAGCTGCTCCCACCCTCCTACTGTCTGTGTCCATTGGTTATGCTTACATGCATGCATACAAGTCCTTTGGTTGGTCACTAAATTTGTAGGTTTTAACATGTGATATACTTTATTGCAGTTATTTCATGCTCCAATTGTCCATCCCCTCTTTGAACAGCAAGAGCCTACCCCCGCCCCAAGATGGTGATTTTCTTGCATAGTTTTGTTTATTCAAGACCCTAGATCAGCTGAAGTAGTCCCTCCAGGAATTGCCCCTCTGGAGGCTGTGACAATAGGTCTTCAGTGGAGGGAAGTGCTGGGAGAGCGTTAGCTTTAGTAAAGGCAGCTCAGAGAAAGCGGGAGCTGAGGGGCCGGCTGCCAAGATCTTAAAAAATTGCTTCAGATATTCTCTCTTGTGGGCAAGAGCCTCTTGTATTTTGAAAATGAATTTTAATGTTTATCTTGAGTTTGATTTAAACATTGCTTTTAGTATGATGCTGACACCAGCTGTGCAGAATGGGCTCTGGAGAGATTATGAACATGCAGCTCTTCTGTTCTGGAGGCTCCAGGGCAGCCAATTTGCTTTGTCAAATACATTCTTTAGGCCTTTCTGTGTGAGTGCAGAACGTTCCACATATCTGACAGCCTTCAGGTCACGGGCCAGTTTTTCTTCAGCAGTCGCTGGAGTGATAGGCTTTTGTTTGTTCTTGGCAAGTTTCTCAGTAGTAGAGGGGTCATCTCTAAGACCAATTTGGGTCCCAACAAGCAAGAAAGGAGTCTATGGACAGTAGTGAGTTATCTCAGGCACCCACTTTTGGTGGAGAGACCACTGAAAAACAGACTAGAAATACATCTTGTGGATAACGCAGCAGTCATACTCTTGTCACATCATCTTGCCCTGCATTATCAAAAAGTCTAAGAGTATATGGTTTTCCACCAATCATAATTGTGACTATATAGTTGTCAAAAACAGTTGGTACATAGTCAGATGGAAATTTGCTTATTGTGTAGGATATTAGGAGACATATTTTACCCATGGCACCATTGCCCACAATAATGCACTTCATTGTCTGCATTGCTGAAACAGTTTTCTATCCAATTTAAATATTTCAGATCTGATGATGACCTCAGCTTCTCCGCCCGGGTGATGGCAGCACTGTCCAAGAACCTCTTTTTAAGTCGGCACCTTTTCAATTCTTTTGAACTGACCCGTCTAGTCTTTAATGGTTTCTTTGATTTCTGGTGTGACAAGATAGACAGGCTCATCCTGTCCCAGAACCAGAATTAGTATTTTCTTGAAGGAATCGGGTTTCCTTCTAATAGGTAATGCTGTTTAGGGCTTACAGTCTTCTTATTTATTTAATTCATTAAATAGGTTAAGTTTATGCTAGATTTTCGTAGATGTTACTATTATGAAAGTGATCTTTTTGTCCATTGCATCTTTCCTACAATGAAAGGTTGTTGATTTTTGTACCTTTATTTGTGACCCGCCTGCTAACTAAACCTTTTTTACTTTTCTGTTTAGTTGTTTTACTTTTGCCTTTTCAGGAAGACAATCATACCATCTGTAAATAATGATAATTTTTCCATCTTCTTCCCAATCATTATACCTCCTATTTGTTCAAAAGAATGTCCAACTGCATTTATGGCACTTTCAGATCAATATTATACACTACTGATGATGGCTACCCTGCTCTTATTAATGAGTTTTTCATTAAGTTGTCTCCCTGGTGTAAAGACAAATTAGTGCTCTTATCAGTATCTTATTTTTATTGGAATGAACATAATTGATAGACATTAGCTGTGCTCTGACCAAACAAGTTAACTCCCTTTCATCACAACATGCTTTATACTTTTCCCCCTCTTCTAATTGTCATCCATGAGCTTGATCTCCGGTCACTGCATTGACCTGTATACCACTCATTGGACAAATTCCTCAGGGACTGCTTTATGACATCTCACAGGGAGTATCCCAGGCCTTCAATACTCAAAATACTGGTATAAAAAGAAAGCCAAGAGAGGAAATAATGTTCCCCAACTGTCAGCTAGAACTCTTCTATCTGGCTTCCTAGTCTGATGTCTTTGTTTATTAGGTGTGTGTCAGTGTAAGGATTTTTCAGAAATCGTGTGTCATGGTGGTTTATTTATTGAGCTCCTATTGGGAGACAGTATAGCACAATAATTAAAAGTGCTCTCCCCCTTCTCAGTGCGCCCTGAATTTGACTCATTAGTTTACGAAGGTGTGTAGTGGAAAAAGTGCCTGAGGTCCCTTGCACAGCTCTGGGATTTAACTCGTGTTACTTTGGGAAGTCGTGCACATCCCTACAACCTGCATTTCAGGGTTGAAGTGAAAATATTTGCTTATCATGGAGCGCTTTTTACATTCATAGCTTTTACTCATCAGGCTATATCAGTGGTTCTCAACCTGTGGTTTGTGACCCCTTTGGGGGTTGAATGACCCTTTCACAGGGGTTGCCTAAATACATTCTGCATGTCAGATATTTACATTACGATTCATAAAATGAAAATAGTTTTATGGCTGGGGGTCACCACATGAGGAACTGTATTAAAGGGTCGAGGCATGAGGAAGGTT
>PVJC01019549.1:0-10000 GCA_004026665.1 Murina feae
AGCCATCTTGTGAGGGCATGAGGGTTAATTTGCATATTACCTCTTTATTATATATGATGATCACATGGAGTTCAACTTAGTTGAATAATAAAGCCCTATGAAATGTAGTGGCTGAAAGGGATCCCACATACCATGCAAACTCACTTCTTCACTTTACTGATAATAGGAACAGGAAGACCTCACAAAACGGACTTTTTGTCCTTGCCTTCCAATGGCCAACATTGTCAACCAGGCCTTCCTGGTTCAGTCCTATCTAGCTCTGCAGTGTCACTTGTCTTTCATCTCAGTCCCAACCCCACCCACTTTGACTCTTGTCACATCAGCTTTAGCTCTTTTTCTAATACATGCTTGGCTCTTCCCTAGTCTGAGTCTTTGGAGGTCTTTGTATGTGTCTTCCTATAAAGCTCTGCCTGCAACTCTGCCCCTGTGCCAGTCCCACATGTCCTTTAGGAGTCAGCTTTACCTTCGCTTCCTCCAAGTGGCCTTACGCTGAAGCCTCATTCTAAATTTGGTTTTCTCAGTGACTCCTTTGAGTTAATCTTTCTTTAAAATACCCTGTTCTTATTCTTCACAGTTCTCATATTTCAACCATATGTGTAATGTCTATTACCATGATTAGATTGTATAGTACATAGAGTCAGGGCTAATTCTTTTCCACCATTATATCCTCAGCACTTTCAGTGCCTGATATATAACAAGTACTCATTAAATTTTGTTGAAAAATTAAAATGGCTAGTTAATGTCAGAACTATGGCTTTGAACTAAGATGTCTATTCTAAAAGTCTTACCTCACAGTGACAGCCTTCCATGAACATCTATTAGCGTAGCTGCTCTAAAAGGTTCCATCATGAAGGAACGGTGGTTCTGAATTTCAGCACCCTGTAGCATATAATTTTTTCATATTTTTAATCTTTGATTTAATGACAAAAATAGTCCCTTTCAATAAGCACCTGGAAGTTTTTTAAATAAGAATGTATGTCAGAATTAATTTGGGACAAGTACTTATCTTAAATTTATCTTACCCAAACAGTATGAAAAATTCTCTATGGGCCCTGGCTTGGGTAGCTCAGCTAGTTGGACTGTTGTTCCAGTATACTAAGGTTTCAGGTTCCAACCCCAGGCAGGGTGCATACAAGAATCACCTAATTAATGTATAAATAAGTGGAACAAAAAAATCAATTCTCTCTCTCTTTCTCTCTCTTTAAAATCAGTCAATAAAAACATTTTTACATGCTCTATGACTAAAATAGTAAACCTGTATTATACACAGTATGGCAGTGTGCGCAACATGTTGAGGTAGGGGTGGGTGGGGTAAGAATAAAAATTTTAAAGTAAATAGATGTAAAATTTAAATCTGAACTTTATTACTTTGTTGCCTTAGGATGCTAGATACATTTCTTATATACTTCTGAGGCTCAATTTTTTTGATATATAAAACGAAAGCTTATGCTTATTTAGCTCATGTCTGTCCTATTCATTTCACTATCTTCTCTATCTTACCTGCAACCAAGAACCAGATTTGACCATTAAATATGTGTTAATGAATAAGTAATGTAGCATAGTGCATGTGAAATAGGAAACTCTCAATATATTCTATTTCTATTATCATTATTATCAATTTATCTCTAACATCTATATAGCATACCCATTGCAATGTCTGATAAGAAGTAGGTTTTAAACAATTGAAAAAAAAGAGAGAGAGGAAGAAAAAAGAAATAGAGAACAACAGAAGGAGAAGAAGAAGAAGAAGAAGAAGAAGAAGAAGAGGGGAAGGAGGAGGAGGAAGGAGGAGAAGAAAAGAGAAGAAGAAGGCCCCCACTAAATGGTTTATGATGCACTAAAAATCCCTTTGGTAATTCAAATGCCCCATAAAAATCTGATGCATTTTGTTTAATAAGCACAATTCCATTGTGAAACATCTGGATGCTCTTACTTTCCAGATAGGCTCTGACATGGAGAATTTGGATAAATTGCCAGTAATTATTTTTTAATTTTCTTAATTCTACTCTAATTTAGCATTAAGAGTTTTTGTATAAGTCTTTTTTAATTTTTTTTATTGATTTTTTTACAGAAAGGAAGAAAGATGGAGAGGGATAGAGAGTTAGAAACATCGATGAGAGAAAAACATCAACCAGCTGCCTCCTGCACACCCCCTACTGGGGATGTGCCCACAACCAAGTTACATGCCCTTGACTGGAATCGATCCTGGGACCCTTCAGTCCACAGGCCGACATGCTATCCACTGAGCCAAACCAGTCAGGACAAGAGTTGTTTTTTATTTTATTTTCCATATCCCATATAATAAAAAGCTAATATGCAAATTGACTGAACGTCAGAAAGACCAGTCATTATGATGTACACTAACCACCAGGGGGTCAGATGCTCAATGCAAGAGCTGCCCCCTGGTGGTCAGTGTGCTCCCGTCGGGGGAGTGCCACTCAGCCAGAAGCTGGGCTCATGACTGGCAAGCGCAGCTGCAGTGGTGGCAGCCTCTCCCGCCTTCGCAGCAGTGCTAAGGATGTCCAACTAATGACTTAAGGATGTCCGTAGAATGGGCCTAACTTATCAGTTGGACATCCCCCAAGGGCTCTCAGACTGCAAGAGAGTGCAGGTTGGGCTGAGGGCCCCCATCTTCTCCCCCCCCTCCTGAGTGCACAAATTTCATGCACTGGACCTCTAGTAAAATTATATTATTGATAAAAAGAAAAATTGAGTATGTTAAAAGCAAGGGTATATAGTCAATAAATTTCTTTCATAGTATTTTAAATTTATTTTTATTTAAAAATATTTATTAAATTGATTGGGATGACATTGGTCAACATGATCATATATGTTTCAGGTGTGAGTTTCTATGTCATAATATCTGTATATTGCACCATGTGCCCACCACCCAGAGTCAAATCTTCTCCTGTCGTCTTATATTAGGACTCCCTTCTCCCCACACCAACTTCCCACTGGCAGCCACCTCATTGCTGTTTCTGTTCATGAGTTTCAGTTTAATATCCTACACTAGAGGCCCAATGCATGAAATTCATGCAAGGGCCTTGGCCTGGCCCCCACCTACCACCACTGTGGCCAGGGGCCCCTGCCACTTTTGCCGCAGCCCCCCACCCACTGTGGCTTTGTCCAGAAGGAAGGGTATCTGGTCTAATTAGCATATTATACTTTTATTATTATGAACTAGTGGCCTGTTGCAGGAAGATTCCTGCAAGAATAGGGCTTTCTGAGCCAGAGCAAAGCAGAGAAGGGAGCAAAGCCTGCCTCCGCTCCCGTCTCTGCCACCTCAACTCCCGTCTCTGCAGCCTCCGCTGTCCCCCTGACCCTCCTTCTCCCTCTCTTCTTCACCCACCGTCTCCACTGCCTCTGTTCCATTCCCTTCTCCATCGCTTGGCTCCCTTCTGCATCACTTGGCTTCCTTCCATGCTGTCTTTAGTCTTCGCTCTCCTGTGTATGCAAATTAACCGCCATGTTGGCTGGGTTAATTTGCATACAGATGTTCTGATTGGCTGGTGGGCATGGCTTGGCTGAGGGTGTGGCTTAGGTGTCTCGGAGTGATGGTTAATATACATATTACTCTTTTATTAGAGTAGACTAGAGGCTCAATGCATGAAATTCGTGCAAGAGTAGGCCTTCCTTCCCTCGGCTGTCGGCACTGGCTTCTCTCTGGCACCCGGGACCTGGGCTTCCCTGCAGCTGCCAGCAGGGACCCAGGACCTGAGCTTCCCTCACAGCCCCAGCTTCTTTTGGAAGGTCATCTGGAAGGATGTCTGGTCTAATTAGCATATTATGCTTTTATTATTATAGATATGAATGAAATTATATGTTTCTTAGCTTTTTCTGACTTATTTCACTTAGCATAATGTCCTCAATGTCCACCCATGTTGTTGTAAATGGCACTATTTCATCCTTTCTTATTCTGATTAGTATTCCATTATGTATATGTACCACATCTATCCAGTCCTCTATCATGGAATACTTTGGTTGTCATAATATTCTTTTAAAATATGGAGAAATATACGCACACATATGTACACTTTAATAAATAAGAATTGTCTGAATGTGTGGTTAGTCATATATATACTAGTATATAAAAGAAAAGTTGGGAAGTTTTAAATATTACTGTATCTTCTGGCATATAAGACGACTTTTTAACCCAGAAAAATCTTCTCAAAAGTAGAGACAAAACTGCTTAAATGGTAGAAATGGTAGAGGGAGAAAGTAGAGGAGGTAGTTGGGTCACTTCTCTCACTAGCCTTCTCATTATTTGAGAAAACTTTTGAGATTTTCCTGGGTTAAAAAGTCGTCTTACATGCCGGAAAATATGTTATATGTATAACTGATAAATGGATACTATTTTGTAGTTTGAAGGAGATTTTCAAGGGCTCTCTGCATTACTTGCACCATATTTTTAATCACCATAGATGCATCTTGATTGCAAATTGTTACTTTATTAATTCAAGACTTATTGCAGCATCTTGCTAGATAATTTGCTATGATTTCATCAGGGTACTGACATACCATCCCCTAGCTGCATAAATATATGACAAAGATATCTAAAAATTATAAAAATTTCAAGTATTAAATATTAAAAACTAAATTTTAGTTGTCATTATAAGAGTCACCATTGTATTTTATATGATAGAGGCTATATGTTCATTATTGTTAGATAAACATAATGAATCTGAGAAAATATGAATGTGGCACAAACACATGAATTTCAGAGGAGATAGGTGGTATTACTACGCTGTTAAGAGCCCTGGAATTAACATCAAAACTCAGTTTCCTCATCTAACAAATGGAGATATTAATAGTAACTATCAATGCTTTAAGCATATTGCTTGGCTTAATTTAACACAAAGTACATGTTAACTTCTCAATCCTGCATGAGGAAATGAGGGAGTGTAAGGTATAATGAGTGCTCTAAAATCCAAGAGCAGAGATCTGAGGAGGGGCCTTCACACTTTACAAATCCCAAGTCTGTGAGTATTGGTGTAAGAGGTAAGATTTTAAGATAATGAAGTGGGTCTGGAGGCAGTGGGTCAGGAGGCTTCAAACCTGGCAGAGGGTGAAATAAGGGATGAGGGACAAAGCCTGCACATTATAAAAATGTGCCACCGGATTTGATGGTTGTGAAGCGAAAAGACGCCCTTGTTATAAGTTATTGGTGGCTGCTGTTGATTTGAAATTTCGTGACAAGCCAAGATGTTGCTACAGTCAGATGTTGATCTACAGAGGCAATGGGTCCAACTTCCGGAGAATGTTTTTTTCCCCCTCTCTGGCAGTAATTTAAGCAGCGTGAAAACCTGCGTAAATGCTCTTTTAGGTCATTATACTTCTGTGCATCATCGATAATATAGTTGGAGCTGGTAACACATTAGCCCTGGTAAATTTATTTGTTTTTCACAAATCATTTTTGAAAACGTCACCCTTTATCAAGGCTGCCCCATAAACCTAACATATTTATCACACAGAATTTTATTTATTAAATTTTATTTGCTGTCAAGAGAGACAGACATGAATACAATGTTTAAAAAGATGTCTATTGATGTGAGAAAAAAAATTGCGAGTCCTGAGGTGGAAGCTCAGTGAGTTGGAGAAATGTAAACGAACCCCACATTTAATCTTCACATGACAAAATGCATTATGGTCAAAATAGGATCATCTCTAACGCACAGCTCTCTAACGTTCAAAAACCTGCATAATATAAGCCTGTGTTTTTAGTTAGGCTTTTTTTTTTTCTTTCTTCAATTCCTTGAGCAACCATTTTGTCATAAATGCTACTAGGTCATTGGAAGTCTCTTCCTTCTTACAACGCTCTTTATACGTAGCTATTTCGGATACATTAAAGCCAATTATAATTACCTTGGCTATAAAACAACACCTCCTTATGCAAGGAGGATGTGATATATGGGGTGCAACATATACTGGTGTCAAAAGCATCAGACAATTATAGTTGTCTTTGACATCAGGCCTGCATTTCCCACCAATTAGTGCACACGGCAGGGTGCAATTCTAGAATTCTGTGGCGCTAGCGTCTAGGCGTACTGAGTGGAATTTAGGACATTTAAATTCTGTGAGGCCCAATAAATATTCAACTTCAACTTCAGTTGGTTCAAGTCGATAGTTGTGTTGTCTGCACATCATTTTTCCTCAGCAGGAAGGTACATATGGATTTTATTTTTTGTCGGGGTATTAATCCTTCTTATCAATAAAGTGCTTAATTTTCATTTTAGCTCTGTGACTCCCATGCACTTTATTGAGCTATTTATCAGGCCAAATTTCAAATCACTGGTAGGGATGGTGGTGGACTTTTGTAGAAAACAAGTGTTCAGGAGTGGAAAAGTGACATTTTTTTCATCCTGATTAATTTTACAATAATTTAATAGTCATTAAAATTATTCAACTGCTAAAATAAAATAGTGCAAATAAACTGAAAGGCATGGTTTGAATTTTTAAGGACTTTATTTCTTATTAGAGGAATATAAGTGAAAATGTATGTGATGCCGCAGTGTCAGGACTAAGAGATAAAACAGTGGATGTGTAGAGGATTAATCAGTTATTTTGCCTACTTGGCACTGAGAACATTGATGGGCTCACTTTTATTTATGAATTTGATTAAACTGATCAGCCATTTCGGTGATCTTTTAAACAATATTTGAGGAGTTTCCAGCCCAATGCCAGACTTTGCAACAGGAACAGTATGTATCTGGGTCTCTGCCTTCAAGTGGCTTACTTTCAAATGCAATTCTCTTGGCTTATGTCATTTATGAGACAAGTCTTTTCCTTAAGTTTCAGGATTTCCAAGTATTACATAGTCTGCTCTATTATTATAGACTTCGTTTTTAGAGTTCAACTCTTGTCATTTCAGCTAAGTCTCCTGGGAGTTTTTTATAAGAGAAAATACACAAGAAAATGATGAAACCATTTGCCTCTTTTCAATTGGGACCCGATTTTCCTCCTCAAACACCAAGTATGCGGGGTTACCCAAAAGTATTCTTTAAAAAATAAATGTAATTTAAAAATTCAGTAAGAGAGAATACTGCTAGATGGACTTTTAGTGGATGGACAGTGTGATCGATCACAGTTAATTAAGATTATAGGTGGGACCCGGTGTCCAGGTGGACAGTGAGGGAGGAAGGTTCTGCTGGGTTGTCCAAACTAGCAACATTCACACAGACACAGGCAGTTCAGCTCCCCTTCTTCTAAAGGCTCAGAGGACACCCTCCTACTTCTCAAGTTCTGCCCTTTTTCTGCAAAGAAATGTATTCATAGTCTGGAAAGAATGCCACAGGAATAGAGCATTGGACATGCACTAAAAACGAGAGCTCTGAAGACATCGTGGGCCACACATGGGTATGAGGAAGTGGTTCGCTTACTCATGCAGCATTTATTTATTGAGAACCTACTGCGAGTTTGACAACATGGAGATGAATAAGAAATGGATCCTGACCTGGAGGTGAATAAGAAATGGATCCTGACCTCAAGATTTTGTGGTTTGGTGCATCTGAGACAAGCACACAGATGATTAAAATATAAGGCGATGTGTGTAACTAGTGCCACAAGAAAGCCGCAGAGGAAACCCTACGAGAGTGTTCAGAAAAGAAGGAGCATACTTGAATGAAATCATACAAATAGCCATTCTCTCTGAGTGGCTTTTGATCTAGCCTCTTGGTGTCTCCGTTTTTCTCCACCCAAAAGTAGGGATAGAGCTGCTATAAGTACAAAATACTATCTGAGAATAACTGTGAGTGTCTTTGCATTGGAGTGTTACCTTAAGGTGCTGCATTTTGGTAAACAGACCACTGTCAGTGGCTGCTAAATATCCTTATCTAAGGAGAACGTAGCTACAACTGCTCAACAATCTTTCTTACAAGTCCACTTTGGGTGATATCAACCCAGACCAAGATGTCAACCCAGTCAATTGTGTCACATAATAAACAGTTAAAACTACTAGCAGTCTAGCCTCAGAGATAAAGGTCCTGGACTCATCTGAGTTAAACAAGCCAGAGGACTGTCTCTCTTTTTCCTGGAGGTTGGAGTAGGGAGTTGCCAAGTCTATGTCATCAGCTATATTTTTCTCCCTAGAGTAAGAAGCAAATACTACCATGTGATTAAGACTTTGTTACAATTACTTTCAGCATCATTCACGTCCCCGAACGTACCTGAACATCGAACCAAGCATTGCACTTCAGAATTAAAAGCATCATAAAATACAGCTTTTGAGTCTGAATATTACAACTACACTTCATCATGACCTATAGTCAAAAAGACCTCTCCCGGTGACAGTCTTCTTGAACCCAGACCCTCTGAGTGGGGGAGAGGTAGAGGTGGGTGGGTAGGTGGGGGTGGGAGGTGGGCAGTGTTTGCATGAAGCAAACTGTGGCTGCAGCTTTGGTACCCTTTTAGCTCTTCCTCAAATTTTCTTTCCCCCAGAATACTCTTAAGGAATTTCATCAGTGAAACAGCTTCCTTTCGAGTGGCACTGAGTGTATCTTTCCAATGGTGCATGCAGGATATAAGCTCATAACACCCATTAGCATTAATGGGAGTTATCCGCATAAATCCCCTCACATCGATTAGAGAATAGGCCCCTTTTGATTTTAGGAATCTTTCCTGTGAGGATTTCCCCTGTGTCTAGTCTGGGCATATAAATGGCCATTTTATTGTATTAAATATGTATCACATCCATCATTTTTAATGCTGTGCTGTGATGAAGGCTTCTCAGTTCTGGGATCGGCTCAGAAAATATTTAAACTTGGCAAGCTAAACAAGCCTTGGCGAAGAAAGCCTAAGGGCCTCATTCAGAGGAACATTATCTACCATTTATGCTGGATTAAAAAATAAAACACACACACAACTGGAATTACTCAGGAAAAAAGTGTGGACAACATTGTTTTTGACTAAATTACAGGCTTTTAATATTCATTAGCAGTGACTTTTCCATTATTCAACTCGGAAAACCTGTACACAAACCAAGAGAGAGAAAGACATCGCTGCCTGAAATCCACAAACAACTTCTGGTGTTTGTACACAACAAAATAACAGCAACTCCGAGGGGTCAACTTAGATTCTGACCCAAGGTGTGTGGAGTGACCTCTCTACACAGTTTTGTCTTTTCCCCTGATCATGATATTCATGGAGAGATGCAGGTTAGAAAATAATGAAATCCATATATTTTCCCCATTGGCGTTACATGGGTTGTAACCGGCAAGGCTCCTAAAGCAGAGACAGTATAACACTGCTCAGGTTACGGGTTGTAGGCATAATGGACCCACAGACCTTGGTTCTGCAAGGAACGAGATCTCTGGACTGCAAGCATTCACATCCAACTACAGCTTCCTCTCTCTCTTAGGAAGACACCCAGGATGGCCACCTCCTGTTACCTGCATTTATCAGGTAGCACTTCATATGATAAATAATAGCCTGACTGGACATCAGTGTATTCGCTGTTACATAGGATTGCACATATTTAAAGTTCATGACTCTTAAATAGGTCTTCTCTTGTTTACCTTTTCGTCTCCTTTTTTATATTGTCTTTGTGCTCAGAGCTCCCTGCGGTGTTTAAGAGAAAGTTGACTTACTGGTTCTTCTCCCAGATCACTTCCAACAAGACCTCCTGCTGAATTAATTGACTCCCTTTTTAATCAGCGGGTCAAGAAAGTATTTCCTTTCTTTCTTTTTATTTTTTTCTTTGAGGAGAAGTATATTCAATTCACACTTACACATATTTCACAGCTTCGGCACCACCATGTACTTTAAAAATGTCCCTTGCCCTTTTCAGACCTTTATTCCCTTCAAAGCTTTTACAATGAAAGGCAACTTCCCAACATGTCCAGCAAGTCACAGCAGACAGCATTCCGCAGTGGAAACGGGTGACATTTACAGAAGAGGAATATTAAGAGGACACGTGTGGATTTATTTGTTAAGATTAATGGGGTAGAATTATGAAAGATCTGGTTCCTCATATGTATACATGTGAGTATGGAAGGATGGGGAGGGT
>PVJC01019549.1:12500-30094 GCA_004026665.1 Murina feae
GCCTTTAATTGGGTTTTTAATTTTCCAGGCCATCTGACAATATCAAGCATGATCCCAGTGCTTGAAATGTTGATTGGAGGCTAAGAAGGATGTACTACAACATGGCATTATAGAGAGAAAGAGGGGCGAATGCAGGTAGAGAGGAAGACGCAGAGGGCCACATCATTCGCCTCATCATTTTTGCTGGTTTTAGATAAACAGCATTTCATTTTACATGATGAACATCTGATCACTCAGTAGTTATGGTGAAGATGTTTGAAAATATTTCCAAGTCTTACGTCTTAAGCTATTTAGCTAAACAGATCGGCTCCAGTGAGTTGGAATTTGAAACAAAACAAAAAAGAAACCCACAAACATTTTGCAATTTAGCATGTTTTCTTAAGCAAACCTGCCAAAAGTAAGAAAGTGGTTGTTGAAAATAAAATTAATTAATCTGCTATCACTGAACACTTTTTTTTGAAAAGCATCTGAGCCACAGTGCTTTTTTTCCAATTATGAAGTTCTAATTTTTATAAAAATGTATAATGTCAAAAATGGTCATTTTATTTAATGCCCAGTAGGTGCTCATTTATAGCTATCAAAATGCTTGAAAAAGAAAAGCCTCAGCTGCATTTTGGCTTTGGACAGCTTATTCAGTAAACATTTTTTATTTGCTCATTTGTAAGGATAAGGTGAAGAATAAAATCTAATTTATTATTTTATAGGAAGCCGGTATCAGAGTGATGCAGGACTGTGGATTTAAGAAATCTGTAAATCTCTTTAATAAAGGCCTGGGGAATTATTAGGAAGGACAAATGTAAAATGCCTGACAGTTACATTTCTAAGAGAAAAACACAATAATCTCATTAAAGAAATTACTGACAGCGGCTCACAGATGTTAATGGTTGAAGTAACAAAGGACACACAATAGCAGAAAGTAGATCATCTTTGTCCTCGTTTAGAATTTTGCTACTGATCCAACTTATTGAGCGTCTCAAAATAGGTTGCAGTATTCACTCAACAACCCTTGCTTTTAGTATTGCCAGGGAATGTGGGATACAATATATTTTATATAATAAATAAATACAATTTAAGCACAAAGCATTGTTAAATTCATTAAAGGAAGAGGTTTATATGAAAATGATACTGAATTCTGCAACTATAAGGAGGACTGCCCAGAAGCTAAACAAATAACAGTTACTAGTTAAGTTCTCATATACATATATGTACACACATGTATATATATATACTTATATATAAAATATTTTGCATCTTGAAGAGTATACAGGAAATTATTTAGCTATAGGTAGTAAAGTCAGTCTCAAGAATTAGAATTTCATTTTTTTCCTTTTGTATCCTCACTCCCTCTTATTTTCTTTAACAAGGAATGAATTATTCACTTATATGAAGGTCAAGAACAGGCTAATAAACAAGGAAGAGGGTTTTGCTTTAACAGAAAAAGGCCAGTTGTAAAATATCGCCCACATTATCTCCTTAAGAATCATACATACTAACCGAGGCGGCAACTGGCTTCAGTTTAGGTCTATCCAGCGCTTTTCGAGATATTTTGTTTAATATGCCTAATTATGCCCTGTAACTTGCTGTATTATGTCATACTGAATATTACCCATTTGGACCA
Organism: Murina feae; assembly: GCA_004026665.1. Classification (NCBI taxonomy): domain Eukaryota; kingdom Metazoa; phylum Chordata; class Mammalia; order Chiroptera; family Vespertilionidae; genus Murina; species Murina feae. The sequence continues at coordinate 14,119 of PVJC01019549.1, forward strand.
AAATTAAGACAGGTGATTAGTACATTTCATTCTATAATCTTTTTATCTGAGCCGCTTAAATGTTTCAGTGATGGAAAGCTGCACACTTGCCTAAGTTGTAGTAAATATTCAATTATGTCCATTTTGTACTTGAGAAAATGAAGGCTCTTAGAGACGACTGATCGGGATAATGTTTTCAAATGTGTTAACACAGCGAAGGAATCTTAAATCCTGGGCTGAGGCTCACTGGGCACGCTGCCCGACGACAAAGACCTCAGCAGTGGGACTCTGAATTCCACAGCACTGTGGGAAGTGAGTCTGGCCTACACTGGCACTCCTGCATTTCCCTAAGTCAGCATTCAAGAGGAAATGGTTTTGATTTTAGGGTGCAACTTCTTTGATGGAGGAAAATATAAGGAAACTTAGGAATTGTTTTTCTGGTTTAGGAAGACACATCTTATGCCTTAATTTAATAACTTAAAATATAATATACAAATATCATACATTACAAGTTGAGAGGTATTTGAGATAGTGGTCAAACCATACAGGGGATTTTGCGTAGGATATTTACTTGCCAAAGTAAAATTTTACTTAAATGTTTATGTGATTTATACATTAAAATCCATCATATAACTTGGAAAAAAACAGCAAGATTTTAAATTTTATATGTTTACCTATATTCTAAAAATTACAGGCTTTAATTATTTCATCTTCAGGTTGTGAGTTATTGATACAATAAAAGAGAGAGTGTAAAGTAAGGAGAAACAGTTTTCTAAAGAACCAAGATAGGAAAAAAAAGGAGAGATTCTTTCCATGTGAGGCATATGAAGCCATTTGAATAGCTTGTGCATTGTATTTGTGGGGGGGAAAAAGATATATTTCTTGAAAACTTTTATATATATTATTCCTCATTTTAAAATACCTTCCATGTACCAAAATGAATATACATGATATATTGCATTGAATTAAGAGTTTGTAAAATTATTTGGGCAGGAGGTAGAGGGTTTGAGCCAAAAGAACTTTAATAGGTCTAACAAGAATCAATCTACAGATAGCGAAACTACCTCACAGCATAGTTAAAACAACCTTAAACTAAGTATAACCACCTCACTCCTGGCAACCTACAAATGAGAATATGGCATGGCTTGCATTTCCCCCAGAATCTGCTGGATTGGGAAGGGGAAGTTGATATAGGCAGGCATGGATTAAAGCTTTTGTGTTCTCACTGGCCAGAAGAGAAGATGTAGCAATTATGGACATCAACTACATGCTCTTATGTATGTTTTCTCACTGGACTTAAAAAAATACTTTAGAACAGTTTTAGATTCACAGAAAAACAGAAATAGTGAAGTGAGTTCCCATAAGCCCTAAACCCAGTTTCTCCAATTACTAACAAGTACATTAGTATGGTACATTTGTTTCAATTATTGAACCAATTTTGATACAGTGCTATTAACTAAAGTCCCTACTTTATTCAGATTTCCTTTGTTTTTATCCAATACCCCCCTCCCTTTGTTTTCCAGGATCCCATCCAGGATACCACATTACATTGACATATCATTTTTCCTTAGGCTTCTCTTGGCTGTGATAGTTTTTTAGCTGTTCCTTATTTTTGATGACCTTGACAGTATACAGGTCGGGTATTTTGCAGTATGGACCTCTTTCGGAATTTTTTCTGATGTTTTTCTAATGATCAGACCCAGTGCATTATTGATTTTAATCACAGTCCTATTGTGTTGATATTTTACAAGTGAGGAAACTGATCTGAACAGAGTTGAAGTGAATTAACCATAGCTCTGCAGTAGAAAGAGATCTACCAGTGTGAGGCCCATGTGTGTTCAGCTACACTGCATTCATTTTGCAACTATCATATATACTCTAGTTTTTTAAAATATGCTCTATATTTGTTTACTTCTTAGGGGTTTAATTGCCTATTTTGTCAAAGGGGAAATTAACAAACAGGTCAATAAAAGCCCATGGGCATACAAAAATCAGTTTGGATGTTTAAATAAAGAAAATAGCTGAACTCATGATTCTTTGGATGTTAAAATAGTTATCCTTCAACAGATTCCACTATATTGCTTTTGTGGGAACAAGTTAAAATTGCTAAAACTGCCCTAACTGATTTGGCTCAGTGGATAGAGCATCAGCCCTCATACTGAAAGGTCCCAGTTCCATTCCAGTCAAGGGTAAGTACCAAGGTTGCTAGCTTGATGGCAGGCGGCAGAGTCAGAGCCCGTGAGGGAGGCAAACAAGCAATCTCTCACATCTATGTTTTTCTCTCTGTGTCTCTCCCTTTCTTCCACTCTCTCTGAAAAGTATGGAAAAAATATCCTTGGGTTTCCAAGATGAGTATTAACAACAAATAAAATAAAATTGCTTCTTTAACCATTTCTCCCTCTTCTGCTCACAATTCAAGGGTAGACCTATAACCCTGGCTGTTGTGGCTCACTGGTAAAGCATCAGCCTGTGCATGGAAGGGTCTCACGTTCAATTCCTGGTCAAGGGGACACGCCTGTATTGCAGGTTCATTCCATGCCACAGTTGAGGCCCATGCAGGAAGCAACCAGTCGATATGTCTCTCTCACATCAGTGTTTTGTTTTTTGTTTTTTCTCTCTCTCTCTCCCTCTCTTCTCTTCCTCCTTCTCCTCCTCCCTCCCACTCTCCTCCTCCCTTTTCTCTCTCCTCCTCCTACTCCTCTTTCCTTCCACTCTCTCTCTCTAAAAAAAAAATAATAATGTAAAACTATGTTTGGGTGAGGATTAACAAATAGGGTAGACCTTTATAGATAAAACTAGAGGCCTAATGCATGAATTTGTGCACCAGTGGGGTTCCTCAGTCTGGCCTGTGGGATCATGTTGAAAATGCTTCTCTGACACCCCCCCAAGAGGTCCCAGACTGTGAGAGGCTGCAGGCCAGGCCGAGGGACTCCTCTGGTGCATGTTCAGGGCCGAGGAGGGACACAGGAGGTTGGTCAGCTGGGGAGGGACTGCAGGAAGGATCCAGGGTGTGTCTAGTCTATCTTGCTAGGTCTTTCAGTCCTGATCAGCCAGACCCCAGCGGCAAGCTAACCTATTGGTCAGAGTGCCTGCCCCCTGCTGGTCAGTGCATGTCACAGAGAGCAGTTGAGTGGCCTTAGCATATCATTAGCATATTATACTTTGGTTGGTTGAAAAGATGACCAGATGACCAGACACTTAACATATTAGGTTTTTATTATATAGGAAGCTGTTTCAGAAACCAATGCTGTTGCCCCATTGATTTAGAGTTCTTAGGTAGTTAAATGGACAACTTCTAGGAGTTTAAAACCAACCAACTTAACGTGTTTAGTGATGGAAGGTTTGCTATATTTTGGGTATTACCTTTGCTACCTCTCTCCTGCCACATCCTCAAATATCCATTGACATAGTAATTGATCAGTGAATTATGGAGATAAAAAATGAATCAGATTTGTCCTTCAAGAAACCTCTTTTAGGTTAATGCTTCTGTGTAGATACAATGTTGGAACATGATATGCACAAGGAAGGACTATTGGTAGTTATGTATGGTAATAGAGCTGTTTGAAGGACTTAGCTTGGGAACTTACAGAATTCAGACAACCTGGTTCCATTCTAAGCTAATTCAATTAGCAACTCTGAGAGTATGGTCCTGACGTCAGTATTTCCTATTGAAAACTAACTTATTTCCATCATATTTTGCCAAAGAAGTGCTCTTGAATGAAGACTCTTCAAAGTATCAGTGATTCAAACAGCCAGTTGAATTGCTGGTACCATCTTTGCTATAAAATATAAAGAAAATTACATGACTTTGAACTTGGTTTTTCATTTAAAAATTGTTAAGACTACATTATAACTAAAGTTAAATAAATATGTATTTGTAGGAAAATGGTACTGTGTGCTAATCTAATATAATAAAAGAGTAATATGCAAATTAGCCCTCATTCCTTTACACCTAAGCCATGCACATCAGCCAAGCCATGCTCACCAGCCAATCAGAGCGATGATATGCAAATTAGCTTGCCAAGATGGCTGCCGGCAGCCATGGAGCTAGAGCAAACAGGAGGCCAGTGATGGAGGAAACTGCCTACCTAGGCCAGCTGTGGACTCCGCTCAACGCAACAAAGTTTCAATTATAGAAGCCACGGAGCTGAAGCAAACAGGAAGCTTCATTGCCTGCCTAGGCAGGTTGTGGTCTCTGCTCAAGGCAACAAAGTTTCAATTATAGAAGATAAATAAACCCCAGAAACCTGCTTCCAGCCAGCCTCGCTGGGACCTTGGGTCAATGGGAGCTGTGGCCAGCCTGCAAACAGCCCTCGGCCCCTCACCCAGGCTGGCCAAGAACCCCAGTAGGAATCCGAACCCTGAAGGGGCTGTGGCCAGCCTAAAAACTGTCCTCAGCCCCTCACCCAGTCTGGCCACACCCCCAATGGGGTGAGGGTTCCCACTGGGGACTTGGCCAGCCTGCAAAGAGCCATCAGCCCCTCACCCAGGCTGGCCAGACATGCCAGTAGGTGGACATCCCCTGTGGGGCCCCAGGCTGCGAGAGGGCACAGGCCAGGCTGAGGGACCCCCCGAGTGCACAAATTTTTGTGCACCAGGCCCCTAGTTGTTTAATAATGCTTTTTGGACTATCAGGAACATGGTTAACTTTTCAAGAAAGATGAACTTTGGTACCTTTTAAATTAACCAATGTCTATAAGAAGCAACACATTTTATACCCATAGATGCACCCTAATTGATCACTTTTCCCAGTACTATTACTGTACAACAAATTACTTCGAAACTTAGTGGATTAAAACAATATTTATTCTGCAATTTGGGCAGGGATTGGTGGCAACATCTTTTCTCTGCTCTATTCATTATCAGCTGGATGCTGGGCGCTGGAGGCTGGAATCTAAAGCTCATTCATTCATGTGTCTGGTCATTGATGCAGGAGCTTAAACAGCTGAGAGGCCTTCCTTTGGTATCTTCTGTCTCTATTCGGTCTTTCTACATGGTCTTCATCATAGTAGCCCAGGGTGCAAGGTAGGGGTATGTACTAAGAGAGCCAGGGTAGCTGTATCACCTTTCCATACCCAATCTCAAGTCATTTCCATGGTATTTCCACCCGTTTCATTGTTAGAAATTAGTCCCTAAAGCCAACTTCCATTCAAGAGGAAAGGAATTAGACTCCACTCTTTTATGGGAGGAGTAAAATACTCACAGACCACCATGATCACCAAACAGCAGAACTGTCTACATGATAATATTTAGTTTTGAACACAGTCTTTCTTTGGACCCTTTAGTCTTACATAATCAAACTTTTATAATAGATGCAGAAGTCAGTCAATATATCATTAATATTAAAGGCTATTCAAAAGAAATAATAGCTGCTTTCTTATGAAGGTAATTTCTGAAAGAGTTAAAAACCAGTGAAGTATAGTTAATCATTTTTACACAGTACCTATCTATATGCAGTGTCATGTGATGACTAACACACTTCATATATTTTATCTCATTTAATTATTTCAATGAGTCTAAAAGGTAGGTACCTGTGTTATTTCCATACAGAAACTCATATAGGTAAAGGGATTTCCCCAAGTTCAAAATGTGAGCAAAGGGAATATCAGGGATCCTTAATAGTCATACTAACCTATAAAGATCACAGTTGCCTAGATATTCTGGATAATAAAATAGTTCATATTATTTTTAAAAATTATTAATTACAAAGGGTATGGAATTTGTCTTTGTAAATATTGAAATAAAATTATCCTAATTCTTGTCTCACCACTCAAATTTTGTATTTTGCTCATATTTTGTATTGTGACCCAGTGCTGTTCATTTGCAAATTTAGGAGCTTGGCATAAACTGAAATCAAGTAAAATTTATACTCAACCTTGAATTTCTAGCTTAAGAATTGTTGATGTATTACTAAAGCTCTTTCCAAAAGGCCCAACTCATTCGGTAACCACAGCTTCCCTGTATTTTCTGGCAGTGGGAAACCAAAGCACACTGTTTGGCTATGTGTGACCCCTATTTATCCTCTGAGTGGACGATGGAAAATCTGTAAAGAACACATAAGCCGGGCCAGGTTGCAGGGTCAGTCCCCAGTAGGGGGTGTACAGGAGGTAGCTAATCGATGTTTCTCTCTCATTGATGTTTCTCTCTCCCTCTCCCTTTCTCTCTAAAATAAATAAAAACATATTAAAAAATGAACACAGAAAACTTGGTTTGAAAAGAGTATGTTCCCCTTTAAATATATTCTTTTGTCTAAGAGTGATGCTTGGTCAAAAATGTCTGAATCACTTCACATCTTGTTTATGCATATCCTTACTCACCGGATGAAACCAGATGTGATGTAAGCAATGAAGAGGGAAAAACTTTCCTGGAAAAGTATTCCCCTGCATCCCACCTCCCACCCCCACCATATTATTAATCATGTTAGCAAGAAAAATTCCCCTTCCATTCAGGACGGTTGCAGCCTCCATCCAGGAAGGGAACTGGGTGTTTCCAGGGCTCCCGCTGTGAGGAGAAGCAGCAGTGGTGCTGTGTGCTCAGCTGCTTAATTAAGCCATGGGACAGCCTGGGCAAGGAAGAAATAAGGTGTCAGGAGAGGTGGAGATCAGATAATAAGTCTGGAGCAAGGGATACGGGGGCAGAGGAGAGTTGAATAGAAGAAGTAACAAGGTCGGAGTCAGGGAGAAAGAGTCCTATAAATGGAAACCATTTGAACAGCCAAACACATAAGAATCTAGGTCTTATTTCTCTCTCTGCAGACAGCTAGATGCCTTTCTGGTTAGTGTTGTTTTAACCCAGAAATATATGATGGCTCAAATTATATTTTTTAAATATATATTTTATTGATTTTTTACAAAGAGGAAGGGAGAGGGATAGAGAGTTAGAAACATCGATGAGAGAGAAACATCGATCAGCTGCCTCCTGCACACCTCCTACTGGGGTTGTGCCTGAAACCAAGGTACATGTCCTTGACCGGAATCGAACCTGGGACTCTTCAGTCCTCAGGCTGGTGCTCTATCTACTGAGCCAAACTGGTTAGGGCTCAAATTATATTCTTATCTTGGCAATTTAAAGACTGAGAAACCAGTGGCTTAGGTATCTTCTTTACTTATGATGCTATTCTTTTTTCCTGGAATCAAACAACCAATCATTGTTAATGATGAAGACTTTCAATATATCCATTCGATAAACTATCTGGGGTTATTGAACTTAAAATAGATGAGGTTCTAGGGACGTGAAGACGATTATAATTTAGCCTTGGCTTCTAGGGGAGACAAATATATCAATGTTGGTACAATGTGCTTAACACTCTAGTAGGAGCACACAGCAACAGATGGGGTAGCTGCATACTGAGGCTGTTGGGTTGTGGGTGGAGCAAGTGTCCTCTGGGAGAAAAGGATTCCATGCGAGAGAGCTCAGTGTGTGTTATAGCACAGAGAACAAGATACATTGGGGTATGAGTGTAATTGGGTTTCTGCAGCCAAGGTGTGTGGCATGAGAAGCAGGTTGGTAAGAATGTCCAAGCTGAGAAGACCCCTGCGTCCCATGTTAGTTTAGCATCACATTCACCAGCTCTCATTGCGTATAATAATCCAGGAGCAATACTGCATAAATCTAAAACTTAGTTTTTCAATGTCTCCAGTTTTCTGAACTGCAACATAGACATAATCATTTTGATGTCCATTCCTTTTGTCAACATCTAATTCATCATTTTATTATTGCTTGTCTATATTATTGCAACAATCTTCAGCCCCGCTTCCCTGACTTCAGTCTCTCCTTTTTATGCCATTTCTTGATTAAAAACCAAAATATGACAAGGAATCATAAAAAACTACATTATCATCCATCCTCAAAGCTCTCTGTTGCCCCAAGAATGAAGTTCAAACCTGCAAACTCGTGAAAAGGCAACTAAGACTTCCCATCAACCGATTCTAACCTGACTATTTTCTAGCCCAATACATCCCCTGTTCTTGCTGTCTTGGACTGTGAGACCTACGACATCCTTTGTTTGATATAGTCCCTCCACCTGGGTTATTCTCCTTTCTTCCAACAGCTTCTTATTTAGTTTTCAAGACCCAACAAAAGGACTTTTGGTTCATCAGAAATAATATCTCCAGCTTCTGGGTTCCTAAACAGCCACCATATGAGGGAGAGTCCTTGTCCAGAACCCTCATTCTGCTATTTCAAGTTAGGAGATTTTAGCAAGACATTAACTTTTCTAAGCCATAGTTTTCTCATCCATAACAGGTAAGATATGAGTAATAACACCTACTTCACATAGTAGTTGCATGATTTAAACAAAAGAAAACCAATAAACAAAAACAACTCTCTATATAAATTTTTCAAATTCGCATTAATGTGAGTAACAGTGTCATGTTTTCAAAGGAGAATGAGAAGTAAAAACAACTGGAAGTAGGATTTACATCCCCAGAAGGCCACATACCTTGTGCGATTGTGGGCACATCCCCGAATCCAACTATAATGGGCATATCTATAGAATTGGAGCAACGTTAATCATCTCTACTTAAGGAAGTTCTGAGATGGTTCAATGAGATCATATTATGTGAAAGCAATGTGAAAAGTATAATATTCTAGACTATAAAATACTGTTTGTCACTATTTGTTTCTTAAATTACCGTGACCATTCTCTCTCCTAAATAGAATTATGTACACTTCTTGTAATTTTAAGGAATTTGAGGGTAAACAGATTTTCATCACATTTATCCTCTCACAGGGTAAATAGTTAAAGCTCCTAAGATCGGTGTCTGTCTTATCAACCTAATGATGCTCATGTTTGGTGTGAGAACAGCCAGTGTGCTCCACTGGGCTGTACTCTCCAATCACAGCTTGTCTCCTCAGCCTGGGCATTGCTCCTCCGTGGTGGTGAGCGGGAAAGACCAGCTTATCTCTTGCGTATATTTTCATCTCAAACATCTGAAGTATTCAGGGAAAATTCCTTTGCCCTTACTCATCCTTATCAGAACAGTTCCTCCTCTGATTTTTATAATCACAGTTTCCCACGTTGCTATAGTTGCAGCTCTCATCTTCACGCAGTGTTCCTCCTCCAGTATATAACCCTGCGATGTACCAGCATTTCTTTTTACATTGTAACTTACTGGAAAAATTTAATTTTCACATCTGTCTGGTGGATTTTGACTGATACTCAGCTTCCCTATGTCGACATTACTGGGAATTCCATGCATGTAAAACTGAACAGTGCAGAATAAAAACCAAATGTTAAACCTTAGCTCTAATGCAAGGAGCTTCTTTTTCTATTGCACAATTGCTTTGGAAGCTATTCTTATCACTCAATACCGTTTATTTTTGCACGGACTACGTGAACAATTGATTGTATGGATGTACTTCTGGGTCATTTTTAATTGATTAATGTTATATAGTAAATGGACCGTTGGTTTTTTGTTAGATATCCCTCCCTCCCCATCCATTGTTGCCTATTTTTAGACAAAATGTACAAATTAATGACAAACCTCAAGTTTTTGCACAAAACTGGTGTCAGTACAACTAACAGCCTTGCAAAAGCCTGCGGGTGATTTATGTTGTAAAAGTCAGAATAGATATTAGAAGCAATAATTTTGCTCCTCATATCACAGCAGAGAATGAGGTGCCCAGGAATGGACTTTTGAAAGTTGATAAACTTGTTGTCCTTCTTTTTTTAAAACAAGAAAAATCAATTGCATTTGAACACTATACTGATTATTATTGTACGAGAGGCCTGGTGCATGAAATTCGTGCATGGGTAGCCCTAGGACTGGCTGCTGATCCGGAGCCTCCACTGGCACCCCCCTTGGCTGGCTTGGGGCCTGCGGACTGGAAGCAGCTCTTACATTGAATGTCTTCCCCCTGGTGGTCAGTGAGCATCATTGCAACTGGTCTTCTTGTGGGCCGGGGCTGAAACCAGCTCTCTGACAAACCCCAAGGGGTCTCAGATTACAAGAGGGCACAGGCCAGGCCAAGGGGCCCCACCAGTGCACAATCAGGGCTGAAAAGGGACTCAGGAGGTTGGCCAGCCGGGGAGGCACTAAAGGAGGGCTCCAGAGCATGTTGGCCTGTCTTGCTCAGTTCCAATTGGCCGGACCTGGCAGCAACTAACCTATTGGTCGAAGTGTCTGCCCCATGGTGGTCATTGCATGTCTTTGTGAGCAGTTGAGAGCCTTAGCATATCATTAGCATATTATGTGTTGATTGGTTCAATGGCTGACTGATTGACCAGACTTTGCATATTAGGCTTTTATTATATAGGATATCATTATAGTTACCTATGCAATACTCAGTTAAGGCTTCCTTCTGACAAAGTCTGCTAAGTATAATATCCTGAATTCTGAATCTTTGAGTGTAGTTTCAAAGATGGGCAAAATCAGGGCAGAAGGAATATAGGGAGAAATGAACATTTACTAAACACCTATTATGTGCCTGGCACTGAGCAAAGGGATTCATTCTCATTATTTCAGAGTTCCCTTATGAACAGCCCTGTGAGGTTTATGGTATTACTAGGGGCCCAGTGCACAAAAATTTGTGCATTCGGTGTGTGTGTGTGGATCCCTCAGCCTGGTCTGTACCCTCTCCAATCAGGGAACCCTCGGGGCTACTGGCTCCTAACCACTCATCTGCCTGCTGGCCTGATCCCCCTAACTGCTCTCCCCTGCTGGCCTGATCCTCCTAACTGCTCTCTGCCTGCCTGATAACCTGTAACTGCCTCTGCCTCAGCCCTGCCACCATGGCTTTGTCTGGAAGGTCGTCTGGAAGATGTTCAGTCTAATTAGCATATTACCTTTTTATGAGTATAGATGCCACCTTGTCTTAAAACAGCAGGTTGTTAGCAGATTTTCCTATTGTGGAAGGGGAGCCTGCAGTAGCATCCTGGGTTCTGACCAGGGCTTATGCACTGGTGCTTTATCTCAGCAGATGAGATTCCTAGAAGAAGACTCTTGGATGTATCTTGAACATTTCTATGATTTTGCCAAATCCTCCTTCAAAAATGTTGAACCATTTTAAACTCCCACCAGCAACCATGTTTGTGCCCTCTGTCCTACTTTGATGCCAATATCATTGATTTCCCCCTAGAAGCTTCCCTCCCCTCAGTCGGATTGCTTGGCACATGAGCCAAACTCACTATTCAGCCTTGGACTTGATTTCCCAAGATAGAATTATGGAGGAGGAAAAATAGTATTTCTCTACTCTTCTGAGTTCTTAGCAGAGGCCCTTGTAATGAAAGACAGATTACCAAGAGAAAAACAAAAGTTCATTAACATGTGTACCTCGTGTATATGTGGGAGATCCCAGTGAAAAATGAATAACTCCCCAAGGTGGCTTAGAGTCCAGATTTAAATACCTTCTTCCTAGGGAAAGGGGACAGGATGACTGGGCCTCTTAGAGGAGAGTACATGAGTTTTAGGAAAGATGAATGGGGGTGGGGGAGATAGTTTGTAACCAAGTTTGGGTGTGATGTCAACTTGTAGTCTCCTGTGACAGGAGTCAGTCTTCACTGGCTGATGACACTTTTCTCATTGAGGGAACCTTTTGTGGGGGTCCAATTTTAGGCAGATCGGGAGACTTTAGTGAAAGTTTCTCCTTGCATTTGCTGTTTTTCAAGCATCTGCAGCTCAAGATCATCAATATAACAACACAGCATATGTTGGGGTGGCATGTTCTCTAACCTTCAGAATAAACCCAACAAAAGCTTGTTTCCTTTCTCAGATCATTTGCCACAGTAGTGTTATTCCCTGCAGACAGTATCCTGAGCAGACCTTCCTGGGAGTGGTCATAATATATACTGTGCTTGTAGAAAAGTGTAGGCCATATCACTAAATAAATCAGGGTTAGTTTTCTCATCTTGTGAAAAGGGAGATAAAGTTATGATAGTTTATCTCCCTTTCCACAGGTTTCCTGCAGATTTGTGTCTCTACTGTAGTCCCAGTGGCCCCAGCGCCTCTGTGGCTCTGGGGCTTGGAGCTGCTGGGTGTCGGGCCCACTTGAAGGTTTGTGTCTCTGCTCCTCCAACCCCAGCACTGAGGTGGGGCTCAGAGCTGCTGGGGTGCCAGGCGCCCTGCAGGCTGGGTCTCCGCGCTTTGGACCCCAGTGGCAGCTGCAACCAAGCAGGCCCAGAGGCCCTCTTCCAGTGTGCTGGGGCAGACCACCTATGTTGTCACCATGGCGACAACACAAGCATCTTGTCCAAGCCTCCACCATATTTGTCTCTGAGTGATGGTTAATTTGCATATCACTTTTATTAGATAGGATTTCCACTTTCCAAGTGAGAACATGGAGACTCAGACTTTAGATCTGTCAGACTGCAAAGCTCATGGTCTTTCCACTTCACAATGCAGATGAAGATGATGAATTTTTTCCTATACAAGTTTGAATGAAAGAGGTCTTTAGCTATAAAAAAGTTTGCACAGGTTTGACTTTATGGCTGTTCTTATCCATACATATTGACACTCATAAACTCTATGATAATCTTAAACTCTGTGAAATCCAATTAAATAACATCACAATATATGGAAATGGTATATTAGGTGAAGCATAATAACCTAGTTTCCTGATTTTTTTTAAATCATTGGATTATGTAATAATGTAATTATTTCCAAGAAATATTGGATTCCATTTGTCATCAAATGCATGCTGACCATATGGAGGATGATATTACAAATAGGACCTGGGCACGGGAGTTAAGGGGTGAAGGGTGAAATAAGGACAAACCACAAAGAAAGCAGGAAAGAGAGGAGGACTCTTTGTTCCTTCCACCAGTGATTCTGCAGATGAAAATATTAAGCCTAGAGGTTTGTAGCCGAATGACTTCTCACAGCAGGTTGGCTTCAGGGTTGGGTTTGGAAGTCAGACTCCTATTCTTGAGGAAGTGACAACTGACATTTATTTGCTGGTTTGAAATAACCTGCAGTGTTACATTAGCAGGGAGTTCTACATGTTCAGTTGTCTGTGGGTTTAAGGTCAGAATAGGGTGTTTGGGTTGAAGTTATTATGAAGATCACAGCCCAAGGTTAAAGCACACTAACCTTGCGTGGAGAGTTTGATGACTGTGGGCATTGAAAATGGTCCTCCTCCTGTTATTTCTTATGGTAAGACATAGTTATTTGAAGTTTATGAAGTATTTCCTTATCTGGGATGTTATTTGATCTTTCCAATAACTTTATTTATATTATAGAAGAGGAAAACATCCATGAAATGATGTTTTATACAATTCAAGTTTCAAATTGAGGCCCTGGCTGGGTAGCTCAGTTGGTTAGAGCATTATTCTGATACGCCCAGGTTGTAGGTTCAATCTCTGGTCAGGGCACATATAAGAATCAACCAATGAATGCATAAATAAGTAGAGCAACAAGTATCTCCTCCCTCTCTCTTTTCCTCTCCGTCTCTCAAATCAATAAAAATTTAAACTGAGGTCTTTGCTTCTCAATTTTTGGTATCTTTTTTAGCACTTTAGAATTATGTCACATAACTGTAATTAAAAAAATAAAATAACATTATAGTTTTCTTATTTATATCTATATCATGAAGATATTAGTATCTTTTTGTCTGTCTCCTGGTCCATTGATGAAATCAAATGAAACACTATGATGAAATAGGACATTGTAAAGCTCTATTTCCTTACTATGCTCCTTGGGAAAGGGGGATACGATGCCCACCTGTTCTGTCTTAGAGGGGCATAATATAGTGATTAGGACAGAGACCCTGGAGTCAGACTGCATCAGATAATTTCTAGCTCTGTCAGTGACTTGCTATGTGTCCTTGGGCAAGTTGCTTAACCTCTCTTTGTTTAACCTCATCTGCAAATTAGAGATCATAGAATTGATGCAAGTTTAAATATGTTAATATACATAAAAGGCTTTATGTTAATATACATAAAAGGCTTCTGACACATACTGAGTTCTGCTTAAGTATTAGGTCTTCCTGTTAACTATAATTGTCACTACTATGGTCTGACGTACTGTAGATGATCAATACATTTTTTGGGGGGAAAACATAAGTAAAGTAATTAGCATAGGGCAGGTGGAATAGTATTATAATCCAATATTGTAGGAAAGAAACAGAAATTGTAGAAACAATTAACCTTACCACCTGAGTTTTTTTTTTTTTTTTTTTTAAGGATGATCATAATGATGACACTGGGTCATCCAGAGAAGTTACAAATAAGTTGAGAAACCTGTAAGCCAGATAGATAACTCTAAAATTTTCCTGTATGTCATGGACAAAGAACTCTTTCACGTAACTTCCACGTAATTATTACAACAAACCAGGGATGTACATTACACTGCACTCTAATGTATGGAAAAGAAAACTTAATATGCAGGGAGGTTCATTGGCTCAAGGTCTCTTGGCAATGTGTGGCTGTAGGACTCCAGATGTTCTGAATCAGGAACATTCTTTGTTACCCTAGACTGTGCTCAAAGCAGAGACTTTGCCTGTGATGCATCTCTGAAATCATTTGTCTTTCTGTTCAGCTTACAGTCTTCCCTTATCCTCCAATCCTCCAAACCAAGAGGAAGCGCTGGGTGTTTGGTGGGGCGGGGGAGGAGAAGATTGAGGGAAGAGAAAGGGCCATCCTGTCCTGCAAGCTTAATCAGGATCAGACACCATGCCTGGCGTCCTGTTCACTCTCTGCCCTCAGCTTCATGAGGTATAATCCTATTATAGTAAAAGCTTCATATGTAAACTGTCCCCTCGGGCTGTTGGAAGACTGGGAGTTTGACTGCTTACTATGACGAGCACTGACCACCAGGGGGCAGCGTGGAACATAGCAGGTGTCAGTGGTGTGGCACTGGCAGCGGGCAGCAGTGGAGGTGCTGCTGACCCTGATGAGAGGGGGAATCGTGGCGGGATGGTGGAGAAGGTGAGCAGGTGGCACCAGGCCAAGGCAGGATGCCAGGCAGAGCTGCAGGGCTGTGAGGCTGAGGGCACAAACTGGGGCCTGATTTCTACAGGCCACCCTGAGGGACCACAGCTGTGCACAGATTCGTGCACTGGGACTCTAGTTGACAAATAAAGTTGGTATATATTTAGGGTGTATGATATAATAGTTTGATATCTAAACTAATAAAAGCAAAATAGTAAAATTAACCGTTTCTCCGAGACAAGGTAAGCCACGCCCACCAGCCAATCAGAGCAGCTGTATGCAAATTAGCCCAGCCAACATGGAGGCCGCCACTCACGGACCTGAGTAAACGGCAGTTTCCATTGCGGCAGGAGCGAAAGTGAAGCTGCGCCCGCTGCACTTAAACTGGCTCTAGCGAAACACAGATTTGAAACAATGTAACAATCATAGACTCCTCGGGAGCTGAAGGAAAGAGCAGCCCCGGCCTAACCAGTAAAAGTAACAATTGTTTCATTATAGATGCTGCGAGGTGAGGCAGAGGAGGCTTCCTTGGTATTTAATAGGCCGCCTTAAAGGAACAGTGTATCAATTATAGAAGATAAACCCCAGGCCTTAAGGAACAGCATCAATTATAGAAGATAAACAAACTCCAGAAACCTGCGTCCAGCCGGCCTTGCTGGGACGTTGGGTCAATGGGAGCTGTGGGCAGCCTGAAAGCCCCTCACCCAGCCTGGTCAGGCACGTCAGCAGGTGGACATCCCCCGAGGGGTCCCAGACTGCGAGAGGGCACAGGCAGGGCTGAGGGACCTCCTGAGTGCACAGAGCGGCTGCAGGGCGGGACAGCGCAGGACCCAGGACCCGTGAGTGGGAAAGAGGCGGCAGGGTTGGAGGGCACCGAGAAGCGGGTAATAGGCGGCAGGGGGTCGGCAGCCTGCTTGCTGGGCTTCCCAGGCCCTTTGCGGGGCATCAGGGAGCAGGAAAGAGGTGGCAGGAGGTTGGCAGCCTGCTTGGTGGGCTTCCCAGGCCCTTTGCGGGGCATCGGGGAGCGGGTAAGAGGTGGCAAGGGGTCGGTGGCCTGCATGGTGGGCTTCCCAGGCCCTTTGCAGGGCATCGGGGAGCAGGAAAGAGGTGGCAGGGGGTCGGCGGCCTGCT